>JALPQI010011786.1:0-36798 GCA_025490895.1 Thaumatotibia leucotreta
AGATATATTACAGTGGGCTAGATAAGGTATACTAACTAAATAAACACATTCAGGCTTCCTTTTTCGGCTAATGTAATGACCCACTTATGGACTCTCTTTGTAAAATTAGGCTCTATTCGCCAGACATCCCTTTTGTAAAGGATCCCTTTTGCTTTAAATTAAGACCCTTACGCAGAATGGACACGCAAGTTGACTGTCGGGCTGATGTAAACATATCTCAAACATCTGTTTACGCCAGACTTCATATTCAGATGTTTTTGGGTATACTTATTGGTAGCTTAAATATATGTACAAGTAAGATATCAAGTTGCCGTGTGGTGACGGCAGTAAGAATACATTTGTCACCACCCCAACTCCTCCTGCGGGTGTCGTAAGAGTCGACTAAGGGATTGAAGTGTCACTAACCATTATTTGATAAAAGATTGATGACGGGCAGCAGCGTCATCATAGGGGACAAATTACTGCGATCGCCAGTCCGCTTGCCCAGCATGGCGATTATGGGCATTTACCTCCTAATGCGTCTATACGCATAGTTAATAGGAGAGGCCTACGTCCAGCAGTGGACTATCATAGGCTGATGATGATGATGACCTACACAATTACATTTTTGAAGATTCCCTGTAGGTATGTATCTAAAGCCAACTTGTAAATGTTTGCCCTCGATTTGTCTTTTCATCTATTCCGTCCCGTTTTTATCCTTTCCCAGTTAACCTCAATAGCTTTTTTGTTTTTGAAATTGTCCAAGATTAGTTGGAATGGTTAGAAAACAGCTTCCTCCTATAAGTTTTATAGGAGGCGTGGGCGAGTAGACGCCGCACGTTTTCAATAAAGATCATCTCCTGTCACCAGTTTATAAGGTTTTATTAGGAAGGATTTGCGGCGACGGCAAAATTGAGCAATTTAATTAATACCGCGGGACTCGCCGTGATGGGCTTTGTGTAGCCATCGGATATTTGTAAAGGAGCTTAAAATATAAATAATCAAAACCCGTTACATGAAGGTAGTTCAATTGTTATAGAAAAATCGATTGTGGTATTATATTCAGTCATTGGCATTAATTATGCACGATATGCGGATTTATTTGCTTCGAATAATAATTTGCGATAGAAGCTAAATATAAATCACGTTAAAAACCGTAATATTTCGCACATTTAGATCTTTTTTTTTTGTTATGGTCCGTTTGTAATTCGGGAAATATACGAACGTTGTAGATCACTAATACAGGATGTAATCGTTAAGTGTGTCATTTTACTCGTTGGGTAACGTACTTTCGATATCAGTTAGAAGTTTTCTGGTGTCTGCTATATTTACGGAATTATGGCTTGGCAACACTTAACGATTACACCCTGTACACCCTTAACAAAAAATACATGAATACTAGTTAATATGCGTATTGAGTAGGGTCTGTTGTTTGGCTCGATTTTTCTATAAGTACTAGTCTGGTTTCTGCTTCTGTTTTACGTTCCATGACCCCAACAATCGCCCCATACATCCACCCAAAAATCAAGATAAAATTCGTAATGTTCGTACCCCTTTTATCGACCATAGAAAATCTTGTTACCACGTCAATTTGTTGTAATATCAAACCAGACTTATAGTAATTCTAGAGCTGTAAAACTTTATCAAACCACTTATCTACTCTCTTTCACCGTGATAAACTAAGGCAACAAATTGTAGCAAGTCTTGAAGATTAGGTCCGAAACTTTTGTAGTAACGGTTGATTGCATGGGTTAACTTTCGGTTCAGGCGGCGAAGTTTTACATTCGTTTATTCCCGGTTAGTTTTATATCTTATATAGTTATTTAGGTATAATATGGTACAAAAAAATATTTAATTTTCAATCTGTAACGATGGATTTAACTTCACTAGTAACTTTTTAGGTCCCGCCATCGGAGATTACAGATTATGTAAATTAAAGAATTCCATTTATACAGAAGAAAATCGGATTAATACGTGGCAACTGGCAACCCATGCGTTTTACTGAAAAATAAAAATATTCTTTAGATAAATAATAATACAATAATAATCTAACTTTCTATGCCTCAACATGACGTTAGTGAGTCGTTATTGAATGCAGTTAGGTAGTAGGTCTGTATGTTATTGTCACTGCAAGGGAAAAAATGCTGGCTAAGTTTATTAAGAAAAAGCATGTTAGGTCAACTACAACCAATAGTATTTAAAACAAGGCTTAAACAGTCACCCAGGTGACCATAACCATGGCAACAAGGGCCAAGAACAAGGTTACTGGCTCGGGTATTTTTAAGCACGATAAAAGTTAATTTACTGCATTCTAACGTCCATTACTGAAAGCAGTGGCGGAAAGCATTTCACTCCAAATGTCATTACGAAGAAAGGGTTAATCTTAGAACAAAACCCGCTTCTAAACTCAAGATTACGTCACGCTTTCATAAGCTTTTCAAAAGGCTTTATAGGGTTTTTTAAATGCCGTTTCAAGCAAAACACTTTGATCAAACAGAACTTTGCATTCTCGCGTTTGTTTTAAGATCTTATTAAAACTTCTTGATTTTCGCCGCTGCTGATAAAAACGTGCTCGTTTTGGAACTTTGGCTTTTTGTAAACACAGATTTGTTTGCATTTGCATCAACTTTAAAGATGTTTGGATTTTCTTGAGATCAAATATATAGGTACCTAGAGGGTCCTGAATGTGGCTATGTTTTACATTGTGAAATAATTATACTATATTTAGAATCACACGCTCACGTAATATACCTACCATTTTATGTCTCGAATCATATCAATTGAAGTATAATCTCATCCTTCACAGGATATAAAAGCCAATTTTGGAGTTATACTTGCGCGTGAAATGTGAAATTTACTTGGCCTATCTAATTGTAAGGTTTCTTTATAATTTTCAAATGCCCTTAGGATTTGGTTAACTAGCCGATCCTAAGCTCATAGCGAGTCGTGGAAATAAACCCGACAAATCTTACTTATATTTTTGTTTTTCCCTAAGGTAATGATGATGATTCGATATGTTTTCTAAAATAATCGAGGCGCTTATTGTTTACTTTTAACAACAAGGGATATAAACACATCCGTTTCCTACCACGTCGTCTTACCAGATGCCCATCCCCAGCATGATGGGGGTGTTCCTGGCTGCGCTCTCGCTACCAAATTTAGAGACATAAGTCCCCAATTCCCGTAACGATGGGGGTACCAAACTACCGAGTACCTATTCCAATATGCCGCGAATCTCATATCAAATGTAGCTAACTAATCTAACACAGATAGGTTTATAGCCAAGGCGTTAAAAACGCAGCTGTTTCATCCCGTCCGCTTACCTGATCCCCCATTCCCGTGATGATGGGGGTATTCCAATAGGCCGCCAATCTCGCTACGGGCTCCAAAGCGAAAGCACACGCTGGCCCGATGAATGCGATCACGTGGTCGTTGAAGTGCATGTCTGCTGCTATTCCGGGCGCCAATGCGCCGGAGCAGGACGGATAGCTGAAAGAAAGGGAGAACATAATTATTTTTAAAAGTTTTTTCCGGAGCAGGACGGATAGCTGAAAGAAAGGGAGAAACATAATTATTTTTAAAAGTTTTTTCCTAATTAGAATACGGTATTGAATGGGCCCTTAAAAGGATCACCACTATTTTTGTTAGACCCTGTATGTATCGATCTATTACGAGTATATACAAGGTAGACAAAAACTTAAGCGTACTCCCGTCAGAATATATCCCTAGGAGATTAGTTATAGATAGGTTTTTGGGAGACTCAGGTAGGCCGATTTTCATACATACAGTCGAGTTCATAAATATATGAGCAAATCCAAGGCTTCAAAGATAAATTAGCATAGAAAGATACAATATGCATCCGAACAGATATATAAATCAAAAATATGTGTACATATTACCTATCATATCAATCGGAGTATGATTGTAATACATTAATATGTAAGCAACTGAAAAGTCATAAATATCTGTACTAATATTAGACATGACATGTTATCATTATCATTAATAAATTTGTAAGTGGTCAGTCATTAAAGTTGATAACAACCTCTTTTAAATCGATCATAAATCCAAAACGGCAAATATGGGTAAAAAGCCGCATGCAAATACTAATGACACTTCTATGACGTGACACATAAAGTGAAAGAGACAAAAGTATGATTTGACAGTTCGGTACTCTTTTCGATGACTCTCAAAATATACGGAAAAACTTTTGCCTGCCATTTGTGGAGTTTCACGAAGTTATATAAAAATGAAAAATGTAAGAACAGACATTTATGACTTTTCAGTTGCTTACACATTAATGTGACACATGTTCTGATTAATATGACAGGTAATATGTACACATATTTTTGATTGGTAAATCTGTTTATATTTGTACCTTTCTATGCTCATTTACTTTTGAAGCCTTGGATTCCTGGATACCTACTGTAAGAACTAATTCTGAAACTTGAACTTATTTCTAAAGAAAACCCCTAAAGTGCTGATTCTGCTTCTCAAAACGTCATTGGCAGCAGGAATGCACTTATTTTTCAGCCACCCCGTATATTTTCGCTTAGTACCCACATGACAAACCTTAACTATTGGGTAAGCCCGTTGGACAAGGTAGATTTGTGGGTATGTCTCTTGTATTATTTCTAACAATTAGTACAACCTCCCAAAGTGCTACGGTACCAAAGTGTACGAATCACGTAGCAGCACAACTTATTACCGTGTAGCACGTAGAGCTACATTTTATGGCTACGCCACTACGCTGCTACGAGGGACAAGAATCTTAACCAATACGTTTACCCTATGAACATGTGCCATTTTGAAGAGCACAGATCCGAAAGGAACAAAATTGTAATGGGCTGTTACAATTTTATTACTTTAAATGCAGGTCTTTTGGTGTTTGACAATCACATTATCTTGATATAGGTATCGTAATGTCGTAATGTTTATAAAGACATCAAAATACGGAGTGAAATCATAAACATGATACAAAATAAAATAAAGGCATTATTCATTATTTCAAATAACTTATTACTATGGTGTAAACACAAAAACTAAGAACAACTTTTCAGCATAGTAATTTTCAACTCAACTCTAGGTACAGGGTTAATTTTATTATAAAACACGAAAAAAATGGTCCAACCGAATCAAGGCAAGGACCATTTTTTTATATTTATTTATTTACATGATATGACGATGCAGTTCCCTAAAAATTCAACCTGAAATATCCTTTTCTTTGAAAAAGAAATGCGTTATTAATCAACTAAAACAAGAACATCTCTACATTTCGTCGTCCCAAAAAGCCTAACGAGGTCGATTACCTAGTCAACATTAATACGAAAATATTCAGAAATATTTTCTTCTTGACAAAGAAATTCCTGATTGTGAAATATCTTTCCCTTTTTTGCATAACTTGATTATGTAAGAAATGTATACCCAAAGGTTCTATGAGAATAACAGATGCCTTTCATGCCTTTCAAATATTTTAAATTTGTCTCCTTTGTTACTTATTCTCTTCAAGAATATTTCTAAATGTTACCTTTGTGTCCATTTTTATTCTCTTGTTTCCATGAAACACTGGTTAATATTAAAGATCTAAGCTTTTCGTAAAAAAACAAAAATATAAATGCTTTTCTGGTTAATAAATAAAAAAAGTACTCCAATGCAACCATGCATTTATGTCCATAAAGCGTTAACCACATTGATAAAAAATACAATTTTCATGAACATCTAAGTGTGAGGGTTGTTTTACTAACCTGCCTTGCACCTTCTGCAGCTCGACACCATGATGAGCCAAGAACTTTTCATTGACCTTATCCAAAGCCAAGTCAACAGCCGGGCCACATCGCTCCAGGTCAAACGGGGAGTCCAATCTAGATGCCATCAGCACCCCCACTTTATACACCGTCTTCGTAGTGGCTGAAGACCCAGGGAATAGTAGCAACATTAACAATAACATGATTAGGGAGCTTTCATCACCGTTGCGTCAAAAACCACTCTGATTCTCGCGGCTACTACTTGAGTCCCTATTCCCACGATGGGGAATAAAAAATATACTAAGAGTTGTTAACAATACGTAAAGTTTTAGTACCCGGAGTCGTCACGGGACGCGCGTCGCTCGGGACCGGTTGCCCTCAACTGACTAAGGCTTTTAGGGGTGGGGGGAGCAACAAGTTGTTTCCATCCCCCATTAACCTTTGATGGAAGGATTAGATGCAGAGCTGAAAGTTCGGCAGAAGCTGCAAGTTTGTATGCGGGATACTCGAGATAAGAGTTTTAAGTCAGGATTAATCTTAATATCTTAACGTAGTTAAAAGCTTAGACAAAGGAAGATATTTATTTTACTTATTGAAATTATAACCATTTTGTTGAAGATAATCCGAAAAACTTATTGAATAGGCAATGACGCGTGTGTAATCCGCTCTCTCTAAATAAATATTACCTACGTAAAACAGTTGTAACGTAGTGGTTGGTGGTGTAACCTAAATGATAGTGAAGAAACTAAGTTTCCAATTTTGATTGTAATTGTAAAAAATTTTACCGAGTGTGCATATTGAATGCTTAAAATAGGTATGTAGGTTACTACCTATCACATCACACATCATCAGCCTGTGACAGTCCACTGCTGGACGTAGGCCTCTCCTATTAAATATGAGTATAGATGCATTAGGAGGTACATGCCCATAATCGCCACGCTGGGCAAGCGGATTGGCGATCGCAGTTGTGTCCGCTATGATGACGCTGCTGCCCATCATCAATATGTTATCAAATAATGGTCAGGGACACTTCAATCCCTTAGTCGACTCTTACGACACCCGCAGGTGGAGTTGTGGTGGTGACAAATGTATTCTTACTGCCGTCACCACACGGCGGCGACGGTAGGTAGTACAAATAATATATATATTGTCACTACAAATACCAATTTCCTTCGAATATATTTAATATTTAAATAAGTATCAACCCTTATTCATAAATGCTCAATATCTAAATTTTAGTTTAAATGACTGAGTTTTGAACGCATTTTAATAAAATTGTAATATTGGACGTTTATAATTAGATAGATTATGAATAATACTCAAAATATCTATCATTTGGAAGGGTAGGTATTATCAAAGGACATCATTATACAGAGGTTTTGTTTTCCACTATAACCTCAGAAGTTTATACTAGGGTCTATTGGTTAGAAGATAATTCGGTTTAAGTTATTACGCAAATTGTTCTAAATGAAGACTAGATACATTTTGCAAATGCTTGGTAGGCCATTTGAGATAGGTTCGCACATTGTTAATTAAGTACAAAGCGGGGATATATTCGGAAATTGAGATTCATAGTGAGATAGTAACGAATTTTACGTTTTACATGCGGGTAAAACCGTCCACCGAATAAATCCGTCTATTGGATATGATCCTCTGCAGGCTTTTTTGCCTTGTGTAGTTATTTTGCTTATATAAGAAAAACCTTACCCTTTAATATGAAATAAATGGGTCTATATCGGGTGGCATAATGTTTTTATTTCGAAAAATTTGTCGCATAACAACTTTACGCCGAAAAATGAATGGCATAAACATTGTTGCGCATATTTTTGCTATGCCGAAATTGTTAATCCTAACTTGGTTGTTCCTAAATATTGTTTGTCCTAATGATTTTCGTGTCTAATGTATATGTATCGAAAAATTATTGTGCATAATGGTGATGTTCCTACTATTTAATGTACTAATAGTGATTACCTACCTTTAACTAGCTTTAAAAATATTTTTTTATTCCATATACTTAACTATTACTAAATAATTCGCCCTGTTGTCCAAAGAATTTAAGTGAGCAATTTTGACCTGGGAACCAGTCGACGAAGCCCCGCTGCGCGGGGCTTCTATTTCCGCTCTAAGGGATAAAAGGTACCTAACGAACCTATCCAGGTTAAGGTAGGGGATGTTCAGATTATTTCTTTTTTAATGCGGGGGGCTTCGCCCCCCGTCCCCCCTTTTTTTGGCTTTGTAAGTATGAGGATGTGTAAACAATTGATTAAAAATACTTAAGTATTTAAAGACTACGCCATTCACTCCGCCCTAGTTTCGAAACCTAACCAATCCACGTCGGTTTTACCCTGGTTTATTACTTTTAACCATTTTTTTTAACCATTCACCCTGTTATTCAAATGTTTTGCATGTTGTTATTAAAATGCCTTTTTGAATGAAATTTCGGACATGATAAAAGTAGGCGCAGTGAAAATTGACAGTTCGAGTAGTAGGGAAAACAATATTTATTACAATGAACATTAGGATGATTATGCTTTAGGTCATTCGACATTCGAGTAATCAATATTAGAATAAATATGGTGTAGGTATTTTAAACGTGTATGCGCAAAATTAAGTAGGCTAAACAAGTAGTATGCCAATATGCCATGTAACATTATGCCATACATTCTCGGCCAAAAAATATTAGGACAATCGACGTTATGCGACACGACAGGCACCCGTAGTTCCACATGAGTCTATATTATATTAGCAAAGCTTTTTTTTTCAGAGGTTGCATATACCCGAGATATTAGACGCTGTCCGCTAACAACCGATGACCGAGTGATTTAGGAATTAGCCACGAAAGCCGAGTACACCGTTTTGAGTGCCAACCCGAAATTATAGAATACTGTTTTGTTTATTCTGGTCGACATGTAAATTTATGAAGTGCAAGTGTGTGTAGTAGAAAAGTTACGACTAAAAATTACGAGTTTAAGGGTGCGACTCCACTGACGCGGAGCGGAGCGGTGCTGTGCAAAATTGACCAATTACATTCTTCAAATCAAATTCGAATTCGAAACACTGTGATGCGCTCTCATTGGCCGAGCTCCCACAGCTCCGCTCCTCTCCGCGTCAGTGGAGCCGCACCTTAACGCTCATATTTTAACAACAAACATGTCTTAAAATCGTAAACTTACGTTTAATGTTGTCGACATTTCGGGCAAGACGTTAAATCAATATAAGTGGAAAAGCTATCACATTTTACGTATCTGAACACACTCCGAAAGTAATGGGCGTAGACTTAATTATGTACCTACTGAAAACGGGATTCAGCACCAATGTCGTTCCATTGTGGGAAAAAGCAATCTAAGGATAATCTTAAAAGGTCGGGCACCTGACCGAAAGATTCCAGATTAAAATCTGATAAAAATAGACAAAAGGGTGAATGCAAACATTATATGTACCTACCTACCTATAGTATGTATTGTACACGTACAAGAGTATCATAATGCATAATATGGCTGTGGAGTAAATAGTAGTAAGCACGATTAGGATTTGGCTACATTCTTACGTTAAATAATGTTTGGTTTATTTGCCATAAAGTAAAATATGCATTAAATGTTTTGGCAACTAACAAAAAAACAACTATGAATTAATTATTATTTGATACGTAGATTATGTTTATTCAATTTTCGATAAGGTCAGTATGGGTAAGTCCGGCACATTTTATTTGTAAGGTAAGTCAGTGTAGACGACGCGAGTATCTGGACCTAAAAGGAAAATAGACCTGAAACATTAAAAATAATAAATTAGTTTAAATTTTGGTATAATTTTATAAAAATACTATGAAGGTTTGAAGACGAAAGTCTTTGATCAGTGTGTGTTGCCAGTGATGACAAACGGTACTGAAACGTGGCCGCTTACAATGGGCCTCATAAGAAGGCTCAAAGTCACTGGAAAGGGCAATGGAGAGCGTTATGCTAGGAGTCTCTCTGCGTGACCGGATTGAAAATGAGACCATCCGCAGCAGAACCAAAGTAACCGAAATAGCTCTCCGAATCGCTAAACTGAAGTGGCAGTGGGCGGGGCACATTGCGCGTAGAACCGATGGCCGTTGGGGCGGGAAGGTTCTTGAGTGGCGGCCACGTACCGGAAGGCGTAGCGTGGGTAGGCCCCCCCACAAAGTGGACTGATGACCTGGTGAAGATCGCAGGAGTCCGCTGGATGCGGATGGCACAGGACCGGTCATTGTGGCAGTCTTTGGGGGAGGCCTATGTTCAGCAGTGGCCGTCTTTCGGCTGATATGATGATATGATGATGATGACTATGAATGTACTTACCGCCGTTGTTTTCTATGTAAATACAAATACAATAAACGTATGCGCGAGTGCATGCGTATGTGTGCATCGCCTATCGGACGAACAAGTTTTCAGTTGCCTTATAGCCACCGAGCGATAAACTCATGTCCATGCACTCAAGCAATTTGCGAAAATATCCCCTTCTGGTTCTTATTTCACTCTCCTCAACCTGTGACTACACCCGTCAGCTACAGTCAGTCATATGCGTCTTATACATGGCGTCCCACGGCGATGCCACATGGAGGAAAAGTACCTTAAATATCATAGATAGCGTATTTTGCTGAAAGAAGACTTCATTTTATTTTGAAGACTTAGTAAAACTGCATTCAATTTTTTTTTTTTTGAAAAAAAATTGTATGAAAAAAAAATATCGCCTTGTCAGAGAAAACATTCCTTAATTATTGTAAATGAGCATCTTACTGAAAGAAGATATTATTTCGATTTAAAAAACAAATTCCAACTTGTCTCCACATTTGTTTGATTTTTTTTGAAAAAAAATTGTTAACCATGAAATTATTTTAAATGCAATTCAACTTGTTTTTAAATCGAAATAATGTCTTCTTCCAGGAAGATGTTCATTTTCAATAATTAAGTTATTTTTTCTCCGACGTCGAGATATTTTTTTTCATACAATAAAAATTTGTTTTAAAGCAAGTTGGAATTTGTTTTTTAAATCGAAATAAGGTCTTCTTTCAGTAAGATGCTCATTTACTATAATTAAGGTATGTTTCCTCTGACAAGGCGATATCTTTTTCCATACAATTAAAATAAAAAAAAATAAAAATGTGGAGACAAGTTGGAATTTGTTTTTTAAATCGAAATAATGTCTTCTTTCTGTAAGATGCTCATTTACGATAATTAAGGTATGTTTCCTCTGACAAGGCGATATTTTTTTTTCCATACAATTTTTTTTTTTTAATCACAAAAATTTGAATGCAATTTTACTAAGTTTTCAAAATAAAATGAAGTCTTCTTTCAGCAAAATACGCTGTCTATGATATTTAAGGTACTTTCCCTCCATGTGGCATCGCCGTGGGACGCCCTGTATTGTTGAGTTAGGGGTGGAAAGCGGTTGGTAGACGGATTTTCCTGACAGACGGTCTTACTCGCATTGACCTTAATACAATGAAAATTGAGTTATCATTCATCATTTTCTCTCATCTGCCTCATCATCATCTTAGTCCACTGCTGGACGGAAGTGTCTCCAGTTAACTTTTCATATGGACACATTAGGAAGTAAACGCCCATAATCGCCACGCGGATTGGCTATCACAGTACTTGTGTGTTTACTATTATGATGCTGCTGCCCAGCATCAATTTTCATGAATAAATGGTCAGATACTCTAATCCCTTAGTCGACTCTTACGACACTCACGGTGACAAACGTAGTCTTACTGCCGTCACCACGCGTACTGAATTATACAGTGTGTTAACGTCATTCATGTTTATTGACAACCAGAGTATATGTACTCTGTGATTAAACCGAGCAATATGTGCCGATTTTCAACCAAACCGCGGGCATTAGTAGAGAAAAAAATATGCATTTTCTAAGACTATTTGAGTGAGGCTTCAAATTGACTAGGTATTACACGCGTAACATAAACCGCTAGAAGAAAATAAGATTAATTGTACAGTAAATTTAAATATTTTTAAACTGTTATGAAACCATTGCTAGTACCTAATGCGTATTATCGCCCGTTATCATAAAAGCCCGCGATGGTAACATACTGTATATTTTAAGGATGAAAAAATAATATTTATTTCTGAAATATGTACAGAGCAAGGACATACCAGGGGCACTAGCCTATGCCTGTATCGCGGGGAACTAAATACATTCGAATCGCAGAATTATTTACAAATTGAAGTCTTAAGCTGCACTCCCAAATTGCTGCAGTTTTTTGCAAACTATATGAGGGACCGCCAGCAGTACGTAGAGTATGCAGGATACAGGTCTGAGCCATATTTCACCCCGACCGGAGTAAGTCAGGGGAGTAACTTGGGGCCGTTAGAATTCATTATCATGATCAACGACTTGCCAAAAGTGGTCAAGGATGCGAAGTGTCTTCTGTTTGCTGACGACCTCAAGTTGCTCCTGGCGGTCAAGGATGAGGGAGATTGCGAGCGCCTGCAGCGGGACGTGGACAGGGTGGTGAAGTGGTCTCGTAGTAATAAACTAGAGTTTAATGTGGATAAGTGCAACATAATTACATTTACTCGGGCCAAAACGCCACTCATATATAACTACGCGGTAGCAGGGGCACAATTAAAAAGAGTAGACTCTGTAAAGGACTTAGGCGTACGCTTAAAGGCAGATCTCTCTTTTAGGGACCATATTGTCAGCACATGCAAAAAGGCGTTTCGAATCTTAGGCTTCGTACTTCGACAAGCAGTGGAGTTTTCAAACGTTAATGCTGTGTCAGAGCTTTGTACAATGCTCTTGTCAGAAGTCAACTGGAATACAATGCTGCAATATGGGCCCCACACGAGGCAAAATATATGATCATGATAGAAAGGATACAAAATAAGTTTACACGGTACTTGTATTGGAAACGGTACGGAGTGTATCCTTTCTATCCTCTGATGTATCCCACACTGTTTGTATTGGGCATGGTGGGTTACAACAAGCTGGAAACACGCAGGGATCTGGCACTCGCGTGCTACATAGTGAGAGTTCTTCGTGGCAACGTGTGTAACCCAGGCATATTGGAGCAGCTGAGCCTGTGCGTGCCCGAGCGGTACGTGGAGCGAAGGCGGCGGCCGCGGTTGCTGACGGAGCCGGTCGGCAGAACCAACCTGCTTCGTAAGGCGCCTCTGAGTCGCACCGTCCGCACACTGAATCTAGTTGCTGAGAGGGTTGATATTTTTGACTGTCCATTGTCAGAATTTATTAAAATGTGTTTATATGTACTGTGTTATTATGTAAGGAATTAGGATAAAATTAGGTATTTAAGATTAGTTAAGGCACTATTGTATTAGGTTTAACCTGTAAGGATAGTAGCTAATATGAAAAAAAAAAAAAAAAAAAAAAAAAAAAAATTTGGTAGGAAATTACTTAATCTAAGCTACTCAGCGACCATATACAGCGTGTTTTTCTTCATATGCTATAACTTTAAGGGAAGCTTATTTAGGTCAAATATAACTAATTTCTCTAAGAAACTAGTGCCTTAACTCTTACTGTTATTGAGTTATTAAAAAAATAAGTTTAATCACTGAACATGTGTATTGCAACCTTTATTACATTCTAATGGTACCTATTTTGACATGTGCCGTCAGTTACTTGAGATTAACTTTTATTTTATTCTTAAGGTTCTCTCACACTTACCATTTCATTTATTATGTATGAAAACAAAAAAAAACTTTTTTATCGAATTTTCCAAAAGCCTATATACCAGACAACTTCTATTAATGTCCCAAGTAACCTGTCTAATTTAACGCATATGGAAACGAACACCCTGTATAACATGGATTTCTAACGCCAGCTCAAAAATGCTCCCAAAAACAATTGTTAAATTGTGTCACGATGGACAGGCCATAGCGCTTTTCTAAACACCGCGCATACTTAATATATTTCGGCGGAACAAGTTTGACAAAAATGTGTATAGAATATAGCCAATCAAAACAGTGATGGACCAATCACAACTATTTTTATATGGCGATTTAAGTTTTTATATGTTGATATTGACATTCATTACCGTGATGCATTGAAGACGGGTGACACTTGCCAATTGAAATTCAGGACCGTTTTTGAAAGGCAATTTACTCGTAGTATGGCGTGCGGCTTCCATGTTTCACTTGTCCGTAGAAGCTAGTAGATAGGTACTATTACTAAGCTCAATATTTAATCTAAAGTATCTTATCGAATATTGATTCTGTCTCAATTGAACAGAACTTGTGAAAGCTGTTGGCCTAATACTTAACACGTTCGCCTCCGGTATTGTTTCATTAAGTGCTAACACTATGCCAATCGAAATTATTTGATAGAACTCCCATGCCAGTGACACGCATCTGTGACGGAAAAGATTGTACTCCAATGCCGGCGACACAGCCCCTGTCTCAAAAACGTTAACGACGCGTACGACGAATAAGAATTTGATTTATGCTAGTGGCATAAGAATAAGATTATTTGGATCACGTATGTGTGTCACTGGCATAGGAGTCAGATTTTGTTGATCACAGACGCTGTGTCACCGGCGTCGAACGTGTTAAGTCATATATTTCTATTTCTGACTGAAATTGACTGTATTTTCGGTAGACAGAATATTATTTATTCACAGGAAATTCTTAATCAACGCAAACAAACATCAAAGTTCGTGCAAATCGATCTTCGTTTCGATAAGCTAACAGTTTATGTAGGGGAGAGCGGGTACACACGTAACATTACTTATTAATATCTTACCTTTCATTACATGTTTGTAACTTTTAATTAAACGACTAATAACCAAAAAAAAATATGCAGTACCTATCTCAAAAATATTACTGCCACACTACTACTGCCACAGTTCTTACAATAGTATCAGAGTCATCAGAGGCCGCGAAAATGAGGATTTCCGGCCAAGTTGGTATATAGGTAATGAGGCGGGGAATCCGTTGTCACGCCGAGGTATACAAAGAAATACAAAAAAAATACAGTGTTCTCGACATTAAAAAAAAAGTTACTTTGCAGGCCTAGGTTTGAAAAGTGTTATGAAATTCCATTTCCATCCCAGTGAGTTACTGCGCCCTAAAAGCGATACTTGCGAGTCTATTTTAAGGAACGTAAAAACAATAGTTGCCGATTTCTAAGAATTAAAGTTTGACAGTTACAGATTAATCCTTATTAATATGAGGCTAAGACTTACCATTTTCCGATAGTCTTAACGTCATATATATAAGGGTCATTTCTAAACTGTCAAATGTTCATTCTTAGAAATCGGCAACTATAGATATTGAGTGTATTTACTCTTAAATGAAGGGTATAATTAATAATTATCGACTACCTTTTAATGGCAGCGGGATTGAGTTTGGACTGTCAAATGAACCTTTCTACAACCTACAAAACACTTGTCAAATACCTAAGACTCGCACAAAAATATGTAGGCATCTAAATAATATTCGATTTTGGACAATTTGAATAATAACACAAAATTCAAAACATGACATTTATTCAACAAAATCTACACACTGTTTACAATTTTTACATAAAATATATTAAACGTTACAAATTCGAAAAGATAAATATATTGGTGTTATAAATTATTAGGTACATGTAACAAAATATCCAATAAATAGTTTACACTGAGAAACATTACGTAGAAACAAACATGAGAACAAGAAATATAATATCTATAAATTTTAGTAAGTACGCGAGACGTATTGATTGACGCCACTCAAAGAACATGCAAAGGCAATATTTTTAATATAAATAATGGTACATTTCTTCAATTTCAGATACTTTAGAAAGCACTTTGATGTTAGGTTGCCACAAGTCTTACATTTCATCATTGGCGTTAAATTCATCGATCAAAAGTTGAATAACCTAATGTCTCCTACATTCTTTGTACGTGTACTTTTCAGCAATGTCAATCAATAGTTTCTTTATACAATCACCTTCGAAAACATTCAAATACACTACAGGGCAAATCACCTACGTAGTGATCTAATATAAGGAGAACTACACTATGGAATATCATTTAAACGTTAAAAAACATGTTTAAGCGTTAATTTAAAAATACTATGCTCTGACTACGGGCCGTCGGCCAACAGGGGCGTTAAATTCCAACCGAAATACAAAGGAATTTCATAATATGATAGAAAATGGGACTACAAAATAATTGCTCTTTGTATAGTAATAAATGTAATAATGCGTATGCTATTACGATTCTGGAAAAATACGAGTCTTCCGGCATCTACCATGACTTTCTCGAAAACTGTCAAGTAAATTTTTTTTTCGTCAGCCAGCCGTGGCAAAATAAATAAGACTATAAAGTAACTAATCAAAATTTCTCTTAATGTATGCTTTCGTAAAAAGATGAACGAGTACGGTCACTCTCAAAATGCAAAGTCTAAAAAAAATTACCTTTTCACTTTTTTTAATTTGATAAAAGTGACATGTTAATATATTCGAGCTGAAATTTCACCCAAAAAAATCGGCTATGGTAATTTGTTAGAGAACTAGAAATTTGAGAGAATGACCGATTTAATAGGGTGGTTTTGGTAACTGAAACAATGTTCTAAGCTCCAAAATTTGATCTTATAAATATATTAAAAGAAATTTCAACAAGCTAAATTTGCCTATGTCGACTTTATTCTGAAATTATATACAATTTATCGTAAAACTGCAACTAATACACGTGTCTATCAAATATTTTCATAATATACGCCTTATGATATTCGAAAATGTCTGAATGCAAAAACAAAACTGCCAATTGATTGTTTCTCATGAGATACAAAATCAAATTGAAAGCCCTCTGAAAATTTAAATAAATTGCTGCACTGTTCGCCGCTGATAAACAAAATCATGTAAATCCACGTATTATTGAAAATACAAAGTCGAATATCAGGTATTATGTAGGGACTTCGAAGTTCCGAGTCCATTCGGCAAAATATTCAAAGCTTTGCAAAAAGAAGATAAAGGACTTAAGTTGTTTCCAATATATTGATTTAAACTTTCACGATTATCACTCATATTTTAAAGACCTCTGTGCCTACTCTGCTGTCTGCCTGCGAACACGGGTGTAACACCATGCCCGAAATGGCAGGATATAATTAAACGTAAATTTACGCCATTAAGACCCGTTTGTCTTTAAAATATTAAGTTGTTTCCGTTTTGATTGTCTGGATTTGTGCGAAAATGTGATCATAAGACAAAAATATAATCTACATATTTCACAAATTAATGTGCAAGTGGCACTGACAAGCACTAACTCGGTATATATATAGGTACTGTGCAAATTAAGCAATGCTCATTTTATATGCCTGTACCATTATTAAAATTGAATTTTTAAAACGTATCTTGTGAAATTCGTATCTTCTTTAACCTTAGCGACTGGTCTAACGCAAACACCGAAGTACATAAACGGGGATTTGTCACGAAAGGACCCCGGGCCTAAAGTATGGAAAATGTGGTTTCAGTTAAATCTTCTGAAATTTTGATATGTTATAGATTTCAGTGCCCTGAACAAAAAACTCTATGGGTGCTACCACGGTTTCCGGGTCCCTTTCCATGTTCTGCTCGATTTTGTACCAGATAACAAAGTAGTACTTAGTTCTACTTCGGGTCTATTTATTTAAACAATTGACATTAGTTTGAACCTTTTTTGTGATAATGCTGGTTAGGTAAACACATAAAACGTCTACATACAATGCCGGCTGAGTTCAGCAATCGGCCACAATGAATACACACCCGGGACTCGTTGTTGAACTCAGCCGGCATGTTGTTCATAGATTCTCTTAACGAAATAGCAGATCGAATTTTTTCTTCGTTGTTTTCTGGTAGGTATCCGCCGCAGTGCACGAAAAACAACAGCATTATTACATACGAGGCAATGTCCTCTATTTAAAAGTAGCGCCATATTTTCTAATGTTTGAATGAGTTCATATTTTACAATGTTAAGTAGGTATATTATAGAATAACACATTTAGCTATAAACGATAAGTCAATCACGTGCGTATGAAGTTGACATTGTAGACGTTTTATGTCTTTAACTAACCAGCATTATCATGAAAAAGTTTCAAACTAATGTCAATTGTTTAAATAAATAGACCCGAAGTAGAACTAAGTACTACTTTGTTATCTGGTACAAAATCGAGCAGAACATGGAAAGGGACCCGGAAACCGTGGTAGCACCCATAGAGTTATTTGTTCAGGGCACTGAAATCTATAACATATCAAAATTTCAGAAGATTTGACTGAAACCACATTTTCCATACTTTAGGCCCGGGGTCCTTTGATCACGGGATCACGGTATTTGTTATGACATTCGCAAATTTCGGGGATTTTTCTCTGTCACTCTAATGACGTCTTCGTTGAAGTTCATAGTTCGCGGTAGGGCCGCTGGACATTTATGAGTTCGAGTATCTTGCAGTATCCCCGACCGTATTACAGCAGCAAAAATAAAATATAATAAGCGAAATAGAAATCATATTTCTACCTCAAAGAAGCTCCATCCCAGTTCATACCTACTTCAATTTCTTTGAAGACCGCATTTACATATTCCTATATCCGTAGTCCCATTCCCTTGCATATTCTGTAGTTGAATATTATTTGAAATGAGCCCCGCTTTTAGATAATATTCGTTAGATACTATTTTTGTACGAAAAGTATTTTGCATCAGCACTACATAGTATAAAACAAAAAACAAAGTCGCTTTCTCTGTCCCTATTTCCCTATATTATTATTATATTATATTATTATATTAATTGATACACTAGCAGCTATTTGCTGATACGTGTATATCACTGCACGTGTTTTTTAATGAAAGTTTATTTTTGGTTTGGTATATGATAAAACTTTAAATCTAGGCAACGGATTTTGATGCGGTTTTTTTAATAGATAGAGTGATTGAAGAGAAAGGTTTTAGTTCAAATATTGTACCCGTGCAAAGCCGGGGCGGGTTGCTAGACTCGCTAGTAACCTTGTAAATATTGAATCTCCGGATCTATGCAATTAAATTCACTACCTCTTAGTGAGATGAACAAGTGACATTGTAGTGCCCAGTTTTCATAAGTGAGATACCAAATCAAGCTAACAATATAGAAAGAACAAGTAAAAATATCAACTCCTGACGAGTGCTAAAATGTCTCGATGAAAAATACTTTGTACAAAAATATTTAAAGCGATCATTATTTCGATACAATTCACTTCAAATAATTACAACTGTAGCAAGATTAAGTCAAGGGCACAAATATAATAGACACACTTTTTTATGTTATGGTATTGATATTATTTAAGGCGACGAGTGTACATAAATTTATGCCCATGAACCGGTATTCTTGAAAACGCGAGTGACGCACACTGGAACTTATTGTCAACCTTACAAATTGCATACAGGGACCACAAACGGTATTGAAAACGAGGAGTTTACCGGTTACATGTTTCCCGTAGAAAAAAATGCAATAATAGTGATAAGATGTTGGTATACTCCATTTCAAATACCATGCCACATAAAACTTTGCAGTGGCATCGGGCCATGGTATTTGAAATGGAGTATACTAGGCAATGCAAGCCAGTTAATAAATGTATGGATAAACCGGTTATTTTATGAATCGTCGGTATGTAGTTAAATATAATTAATATACGCAATATAATCCGTTTAGATAGTTTTATTTCATGAGTAATCTTAGCGGTAACCGAAGAAAATATTCCGGTTATTTTAGTACCTATGACAAAATTTCAAACTATCTAAGAGTTGGCCAAACATAGATTAGGACAATGAACATTTTGCCAGACAGTATTTTTATTGACTGTATTTTTAACCATAGAAGAAAAATACCGGTAACTGTAACCGGTTACCGAAATAATTGTTTACACAATTTAAAAATGTTATCTGTTAAGCCGCGTTTCCACTTTGTGTTCTGAACGAGCATTCGTTCATTCTTGGGCAGATGAAAACAGGATTTCGCATAGCAAAATGTTCGTTCGTCAGCCCACGAACAAGTGAATGCTCGCACAGAACACTAAGTGAAACGCAGTTTTATAACTTCATAAACCGAAGCGAAATTTAATTCATATCAGTATCAAAATATTTACCGGTCCCTGAATACAAATGTGCAATTAAAAAGGTTAATCAAACTAAATGCAAATATATTAGGATCTCTATACACGTTTAGTGAACCGCCACGACATATCGAGTTACACAAAATAATGACTAGAATTAGAACCTATCGGTGACACGTGTCAGCTAATGCGCTACGAAACACCACACTGGATTTTAGAGAAATGTTTTGCCTTTTTTAAGAAGATACATAGAAATTTTATAAAAAAAAATTACATCTTTGAGACGAACAATAAAATAATCCGGTTTAAATAGTCTCTCTCAAATATTTAAAATATAAGCCAAAGGTTTCAGTTAACATCAAATAATAAAGACATTTATGAATATACACCGTGATCTCTAATAACCCGAAAGATTTTAACCACGCATTTTTGATGTAAAAACAAACAAAAAATATTATATGACTTTTGTCATTTTTGGCGAAAAAAAAAAATTTTTTTTTTATTTTTTTTTCAATTGTTATTTGATTTTGAATGTATTTTAACATAAAAAGTAAAAGTTATTCATGAAACTAGCACTTACAATGAGTGTTAAGGTTTTTTTTTACAAAAACCTCATTTTTGAATGGTTTTATTTCTCACTTTTCGACATCTATTAATGAGGTTAGTGAGACTATTCTCCATAATGGCATCAACGCCGTTAAAAAGGCCTTTTGTACCGAGTTACAATTAGAAAATATGTTTTTTTTATTGGTAATAACTCTGAAACTAGGCGATATCCAGAAAAGTTTATACGACATTATAGTTTCTAAATGTGGTCAGGAACACACTGTTAAAATCTTTCGGGTTATTAGAAATCACGGTGTATTTAAGCACATTACATGTACTTTCCGACCGTCATAATAAAAACTAGTTACCACTCTTTGTACCCTACATCACACGTCCGATTTTAATCAGACAGTGATGATGATTGCAATTTCCAAGAAACTTGAAATCATTAGACGCAATCTAATTTCAAATCAAACCATTTCTCAGCAATCCAGTGTCACTCGTCTAAGACGAACTAAACCGTCCTAATTTGTACTTTATTAGTACACGTTAAAATCTTTATTAGAACGACAATGTTAAAAACTGCAAGACCCTCTGGGGATAAGTAGGCATCACACGCCTTCGGCAAAGCTCAAGTTGCTTATGAATAATTTAAATAATCGCCGTTGGGTTGTGACGTAAACGCACACGCCGTTCTAAATCAGCCCATCTGTCAGTACCATCGCCCACACAGTTAACTGGCCATTTATGGACTTAATGTTCAATGTAATACGGGTCACTGTGTAGTCATTTGTAACTTATATAATTATATATTGCCACCAGTGTGCAAGAAGAATTTCAGACCAGCCAAGTGTAAATTTATTTAATATATATCTTTAAGTAATTACACGTAACAGTCGACCTTTGATATCAGTAGATATTTTTGAAGATCATAATATTGGCTGATGATGGACTATACAATCGTACAAGACTTAATGACTTAGAACGGCAGTAAAGTAACGAAATAACTGTCAAAAACAATAATCCAACAAAGAATCCACAAAAACAATAATCGAGGCCAATTCTCATTGGAATCTGAATATTTGTAGCGTTTACGTCTTATATCGGCATACATACCCTAGTTTGACACCATCTTACTTACTAGGATTATTGAATATACGATTTGTTGTTATTATTTGGATATGTAATGCATGAATATAATCAATAATATCATAAAAAATTTCATAGTTTTCATTGAATTAAAGTAAAAAATCTATTAAAAATATGATATCTGTAATATAGGATAATAGCTCAAAAGTAGGAAACCTACACCTACAGGTAATAATAACAAATCGTATTTAATGTACCGTTACATAATTACGCTATTATGACCCGGCATTCAGAACATTTTTTATATTTTCTTTTATTCACTGCAAACTAAATAAAAGTTATTTAGGCTTTGTGAAAGCAACATATAAAACTTTCGAATTTTCCGAAATGTTCTGGAGTCCGTTCAAAGGCGCGTTTTGGTACAATTTTTAAATATTACTGACTAACTTTTGTGCGTTTCGACCTATTTATTACAACTCCACTTCACGATACTAAGGTACTCGATACATACACGGAACAAGGTACTTATCATATAATTATAATATCTTTATATCATATACTTATTGCTGTTTCTGTCACACAGATTACAATGAAGAGCTCGATATATCTCACTTATATTACATGCTGGCATTTATATTATTTAATTAGTGTGTAAGAAGATTATTTGGTCAATCGAAGCATAATATCGATAGGTTTCCAAACTAAAATATATAATAACAAAAACATCACCATTTTAAAGTGAATACATTCACTATGCTGCCTCATTAATAATACATTTTCGAATTTATTTAAACATCACCTTAAAATATAAACCATTTAGAAAGTTAACCACGTGAAATAGCGTGACACATTTGTAATATAATCTTAATAAATACTACATAAAATGTATAAATACATATAAACGCCAGCTTTCTTGTACTTTAAGGTCGTCATTGCCTCATATCAGAATTTACATGAATCCCAAATTATGGCCTGTCCGTTAAAACTACATTTATTTTGGTATTCATTCCTACAAGGTCCCCTATACACGATAAACCGATACATTTTAAATTCTAAGCTATGTAAGCTATACATTTAAACTCTATAGGTGCCACCTCATCTGTCGACGTCGTGTCGTCCTCGACACCAACTGCTTTTTCCGACCGCCTACAGATGGGGGTGCGCCCTAAAATGAACGTGAACAACGAAAGGTATACAAACTCTAAATTTATTTATTGCTTACTGGGTTCCTTTACGGAAGACATGTGCTTCGAAGCCAATTGTTTCATCAGGTCCACACCGTTTAGGTCTACATTCAGCTTACTTCTTACTACCAACGAGGCAACATTCTAAATTAAGCATAGTTAGATGTTATGTAGCTCATGCTAGTCAATAAAATTTTACTTGTAGAATGAAACAAAAATTGGAAAAATATTAGTCCACAGCTGGACAAAAACATCTCCTATTACCTAAGCATTAGGAGGTAAATGCCCATAATCGCCACACTGCATAAGCCGGTTGGCTACCGAATTAGAACTCATTCATTAAAAAGTAACACATTTGCTACATATTATTCCAACTCAAGTGTAGTAAAGTCGCAATGGGTAAAAATATCGGCAATATGGGTAGAAGTAAGCTAAACCTAGATTAAACAAACATACGTGGTACAGTGCTGGACTATTTGTACATGGAAGGACTATTTACTAAACATCTAGTAAAATAATATCAACAACATCTAAATATCTCTCAATTCAACGACATATTGTTACCATTCGGAATCTAGTCTAATACTATCGACGCCTAAACTTTACATATGGAACTACAAAAGTAATTCCGAAAGCGTAGCTTGCTACCCTTCTTTCCTTTCCTTTCTTTAATTCGTAACTCTTAATACTTTAACGTGTTATTAGGGAATAAAAAACCGGTTATTTCATACAAACCGTAACCGGTTTTATATTTCGTATGTGTTATTCGTAGTATGATTTACTTCCAGCCTAACATCGCTACAGGTTTTTGAATCGATCACAGTTGACTGGCTATTGTATAAATCGATCAAAAGTTTATAGGAACTATACTTGCCGCTTAACTATCTATCGACTGAAGATATAATTTGATCTCTTTCACTCTTACTTACTGTTGATAAGAGAAATGGAGATATAATTACGCTGCCAGTCGCCGGACAGTTCTTCTGCAAGAATAGCAATCGTTTAATTTTTCCTCAATAGCGACTATTTCTTGAACCTATTAGATTCTTTCCCAACATCAATAAGCTCGACTCCCAAAGCGTATCTTCTCACTTCATCTTGATTTTCAACATTCTAACCGACTTTTCCATCCACGTAACAATATGTGTTCTAACAACAAAATGCTAAAGGCAATGATCTAAAACTAAGTTAAACATTAATTGGAACTGTCTAAGGCCCGGGGTCTTACTAAATCACTTGTCTTAACCTTTTTTATAATATAGACAAAATCGAACAATAATCACAAGAAAAATACTTAATTAAAATATCGGGGTGAATATTTCAATGGTGTTAGTTGTTTTCTTCAATCATTAATTATGTTTATACAAAGGGTACATTAGGTACTTTATTTAGTACATATTGTCAAAACCATAGTTGACCACCGATGGAATCAACATATTAGCAGATTGGTCCTCAAAGAAAACTGTTACACCTAATTAACTTTAAATTAGTACAAAATAAAATATAACAATTATTAGTGTTACAAATATCTTAACAAATATAGGCCCTGCTTATTTTAGTATAATTTTAGGAATTACAGTAAGGATGTTAAAATCTTTAAGAGGTAGAAGGTTAGTTTACAAAGAAAAAGGCTTTGGCAAAGAGGAGATGTAAAAGTTTCAGAAGTGTTTAAGAATTCAAAACGAGATAGTCTTTGAAAAATAGCAGTTGATGATCATTAAACCTTTCCCATAGTAAAAATGTCAACAGGGGAATTATGATTTGATTAAAATATAAGATAAATGGCCACTGAAATCACTACAGTTGATTGGTGGGTAATACATACTTAAAAGATAAATGGTAATACAGGTACATGATAAAAGTAGTATTAA
This sequence comes from Thaumatotibia leucotreta, assembly GCA_025490895.1. Lineage (NCBI taxonomy): Eukaryota > Metazoa > Arthropoda > Insecta > Lepidoptera > Tortricidae > Thaumatotibia > Thaumatotibia leucotreta. The sequence goes on from JALPQI010011786.1 coordinate 24,442, forward strand.
ATAACTTCACAAACATGTTTACAGACTGAAGAAACATAGGTACCTACAATAAACAACAATGTATAAAAAACAATACATCATATTTCTTTCCTTTCGACGATTTAGTTGTGCTACCAACGATATTGTTATTCAATTTCTTTGTAGGTTAGACCAATGTAGTGAGAAATTATATTAAGACATTTTACTAATAGTATTACATAAAGGATGATAAAATTGTTAAAACAAGAAATATTTTTTATTAATCTCTCTTAAAGAAACGTTTTAAATCTACAACAGGAGTTCTGCCATTATATTCATTCCATTGCCAAACACACCAAAGAACATCAGATAACAATACCATTGGTTCGCACCACCAAAACGTCGTAACTAAACCCCAGACTGTCGCGTTCACAAGTAATAATTCCAAGTGTTCCAAATCTATTGTGAAATTAAAGCGACAACAATCCGAGATCTAGTAACCGGTACACAACGAACCTAAAAGGGTAAAGGAGTTCTATCGTCTCGATTCCAAACCTAAAGGGCAGGGAACGGAACCGGTTTTTTCTCTCCATTTAGTACTCAATATTTTTTGTAACTAACAATATCGTATTTTAAAAATGACTCCATTAACAAAGAATTTATAAATCGAAGAACGAAATCGGAACCGTTCTTTTGTATTAAGAACAAACCGGTATCCGATCCCTGCTAAAGGGTCGGCGCGATTCGAAACCTAAAGGGGTGTAAGGCTTACGTTCAGGAGTCGGCGTGGCGGCGGCGGCGGCGGAACACGAGCGCGAAGATGCTGCGCAGGCGTCGCCAGCGGCGCCGCCCGCCGCCCGTGGAGATTGACGTGCCCATTAGCGATGACTGCCAAGAGATATAGATTTATGCATGAATTGTAACAACACTACAGAGCTCTTAAATCTGTTAAAGCAGACTGGTTTCAGAAGTATTAACAAGTCTCCAACCAGGATCACAAATTCCTCCAAGACTTGCATCGACCACATATACACTAATATGAAGAATAAAAATATTCAAAATGCCTCGTGTGTCGATCTGCAAATATCTGATCATTTATGTGTGACAACAACTGTACAAATTCAAAAAAGTCAAGATCTCAATAAGCATGTCCATAAGCGAGTATTTACTAATAGTAACAAAACACACTTCACTCAAAGTCTTGACTATTACGACTGGAATAACCTACTTAGTAAAGTTGTGTGCCCAAATAAAACCATAGAGTCAGTCTTAACTATAATAAAACATTATTTTGATGTGCACTTCCCTGTAAAAAAACAACCACAAAAATTACAGAGTAGTTTGTGGCTAAACGACAGTATTAAAATATTACGAAGCAGCATTCGAAGCTTGAAAAATAAGTTATCGCTTAACCCAGACGATACCGAGTCACGCTCGGAACTTTTAAAACTAGAGCAGTTGTACTGGACGCAATTAGCAAATACGCGCAGATGCTATGTCAATAAAGTTATAGAAAACACAGATTACGACATGTGCCGTAGCATATGGCGAGTAATATCGTCCGAGACCTGCAATAACAACAATAACAAATGTAAAGCAATCAACATATTCGTGAGCAAGTCATCGGGCAACTGCGATGCTACTCGTTCTGCGTCTGCCGCTGCTCTTTTAAACAACTACTACATAGACATAAATGTAAATAATAGGCCACCATGTTTTAGTACTGCTATCCAGTATCTTGATAAATACTTAAATCAGGTGCCACCCAATTTCAAGTTTACACATTTTACCCTGGGTGAAATGATGAAAGCATACAAAAATATCAAACGCAAGGATTCAGTGGATATTAACGATATGTCCACTCGCGTCCTTGACTATATACCCCCGACAGTAATATCGTTACTGCTGATGTTGTTTAACCAATGTGTAGATGCAGGAATTTACCCTGATATATTAAAAATAGTAAAAATTCACCCAATTTACAAGGGCAAGGGTGATATGCACCTGCCCAAAAACTTTCGGCCTATTTCCCTGATTCCTGTATTATCAAAGCTTTTTGAATACTTACTCAGCTCTAAAATAATGATGCATTTAAGTTCCAACAACCTGCTAAACAAACAACAATATGCATATCAATCAGGCCGATCAACTACCGACGCAGCTCGCGACGTTATCTTTCGGGTGATGTCGCATCTTGAGAATAAGCGGCAGGTGGCAGCAATTTTCTGCGACCTCTCTCGTGCTTTTGAAACGATAAACCACTCGCTCTTACTACAGAAAATAGGTAAATATGGTTTTATAGGCAACTTCCTTGGTACTATTGCCTCATTCCTAAAAAACCGCAAACAAACCACTTGCGTCCTAAACACAAGATCTGAACTAGAACAAATAGGCGGTTGTGCCGTACCACAGGGATCGAGCATGGGAAATAACCTTTTTCTCGCACTCGTTAACGATATCACCTCGGCGTCTCCCGATCTGGAGTATGTAATGTATGCCGACGACACTTGCATTATAGTAGCCGCGGATAGTTACAACATGCTACAACACAAAGTGAGTGTAGCAATGGTTGAAGTGAATAAGTGGTTCTCTGCCAATGGAATGACTCTGAATCTACAAAAGACCAATATCATTCACTTTCAATTAAGAAACACAAAAACTTGCTCCCTAGATATTAGAGTTAATGATGTTTGTGTTCCCCAGGTGGAACAAACAAAGTACTTGGGGTATGTCATAGATTCAGGGCTAACATGGTCCCCTCATATAGATTATCTTTGCGACTCACTATCGTCGGCCTGCTTTGCCTTGTCCAGACTCGCGCCTAGTCTGTCTCTAGACAACATGAAAAAAGCGTATTACGGCTATTTCCATACTATCTTAATCCAGGGTATAGATCTGTGGGGGACATCCGCAAATCGAGATAAGGCTTTTAAAATTCAAAAGCGAGCGCTACGAATTATCTCCAGAAAACGTTTCGACTACCCTGCCAAGGAACTATTTAGGAGCCAAAAAATACTAACTCTGCCCGCGGTATATATATTAACAGCATGCCTGTATGTCCGAGCAAATCTCGGGAACTATCGCAAAACCTGTGCTAGAGATGAAAATGGCCGCAGGCTGCCGTTACTGGTCGCCCCTATACAGCGACTTGCAAAAGTCCGGAGGTCGATCAGTGTAATAGGGCCCAAACTATATAATAAGATTCCCAACGACATTAAATCAGCAGCAACTGACATATTATTTAAGAAAAAACTAAAAACAGTCTTAGTTGATCAAGCCTGTTATTCGGTGGATGATTTTATGGCATAGGTATTAGGAGGCAAATCAATTTTATTTCTTATATGTTGACATTTCTATTAGTATTATAATTAACTGTAAGAATTTAAGTGAATGTACAACTATTTTTATTGAAATTGTATAATTGAATAAGTATTGTTATTTTTTCTTTGTTAATGGATGTTTATTAATGTATGAGCTGAACTGAATGTATTTGTAATGAAATTGTGTTAATTAATTATTGAATAATGAATGTTAAGAATGCTAATTATATTACGATATATTATGTTGATATGACTTGTAAATGTATTTTTACCAATAAATGAACTGAACTGAACTGAACTAAAGCTATTTATTACATAAATCATATAAAAAGTAGCTGGTGCCCGTGACGATATCTGCATACACATGCTATTTTGGCGATAAAAACTATCCTATGTCCTCTTTTTTTTCTATATGGTGTGTGGGTACACCACAACCTAAACTCACAGTTCGTCAATTACTCCGTGAAGATGACATTTGCAATAGTGGCGAAATAATTACAATTTACATGGTGCGGTGCTCAATAAATACATGTCTCAATAATTACAAACAATCTGTAATTACATCTCAAGAAACAACCAAAACCGGTTAATAATAATACCGGTTTGTGACTTGTAAAAGCCATTATTATTATTCCTTTATAAATAGATACATTAATTCAGGAGGAAAAATAAAATACTAAATCATATAAATCACTTTGTCATTCAAGCACGAATAATAACATTAATAACGCACGGAACAATTGACGAAAATCTAAATTCGGGACATCGACGTAATCAAAGGTAATCAATTACTTCGCGCCAGACTTAGATGAGACATCTAACTTGTAAGTCTAGTCCGACCATATATATACAACATGGACGTCTAACGTCAGCTCAAAAATGCTCCTAAAAACAATTGTTCAATTGTGCTAAGTTGGGACATACCGCTTTTCTTAACGCCGCGCAAAGAGTTTAGCCGTGAAAGGAAGGCTGAACTGCCTTTGACGAGAAAATGGTTATCCTTTTGCTCGAATAATTGTCTTTATTATACGATGTAATATCACCAAATATTCGCCCCAAAATGGTCGTGGTTTTTCAAAAATGAAGGCTTTTGTGTAACGTCACGGCTAAACTCTTTCGGCGCAAAATCTTTGACAAATGTTTATAGAATATAGCCAACCAAAACTTTGATGGATCAATGTCAACTATTTTTAAATGGCGGTTTAAGTTTTTATACACGTTAACATTAAATTCATTACCGTGATGCATTGAAGACGAGGTGACACTTGTAAACTAAAATTCAAGACCGTTTTTGAAAGACACTTTAGTATGGTGTGCGGCTTCCATGTTTTATTGTTCGTAGTTATAAGTCCTTTATCAGTTGTTTACCTGTCTTTGTCGCTCTAACCGGCGTATCTCCCTCACGAGCGCATGGAAGGCGTCATCCACGAAGTGGCGCAGCGCCGCTGAGGTCTCGAAGAACGGGCAGCCGAGCTGCGTTGCCAGCGCCGAGCCTTCTTCGGTTGTCACCTGCGGTAACAATAGTACATTATTGCAGAGGCCGGGAAAGCGAATTTCGTGGATGAGTATTTTTTGTCGGACGAAGCGAAGCTGAGGCCGACAATTACATACGAATCCACGAAATTCTATTTCCGTCCGAGGCACATATAGGACTTTTCTCCAAACATGCAAGGAAATAAAACAAAATTTATTACAATCGATTAAGTAATTCTTCTTGCAAATTGAATAACAATTGAAAAGAAAAAATCTCTTATGATTCCCGCCTAAACTTTTTTTTAATGCATGGTCGTTCATAAAAAATAGTAACGATATCTATGGTTTCATTAAACCGTACCTACACGACCTGACACACCGAGGCGTTTGTAACTCATGATAGAACGAGACGGCCATAGATTTGATCGCCGTCTCTCGCTCTATCCAGACCAGGCGTTTGGTCGTGGCTTTAGAATTTGGCTGTATGCATTTTTTTCAAAGTCCAAAAGTAGTTTTTAAGAAGTAAAAAACAATACATTAATGGATTTTAGTACAATTTCGCGGCCGCAAAAACTGTACAATAATGAAAATCTTTTTTTTTAATTTGAGCTGGTACATAAGAAGGTACTTCGCGTTTCGTTTTTGCTACATTAATGCGAACATTTCCGAGCATATTGGAGAAAATATTATAATTAATCTGGGTATCAATTGTTTGTCTTAAAATATTACCGGTAAAGTTTACTTTTTTTTAATATATTGGATGTGAGTTTTTTGTATTGGTTGTTGTCGTTATGTCGCCATAAAAAGATGAGATTACATACAAATTACATTATTTTTAGAGGTATGGAAACATTAAATTAGCTTTCGTAGACTAACAAGGAAGGGTACCCAACTGTCTGACTCCGATTTGATTTATTTTGATATATGTTATTGAGTAGTCTAAAATAACAAACACGTATTTTTATAAGCTATAAAGTACTGAAAATTGACCAAACCTTCTAATTTCTGAGAAGAGATTAGTTCAAAAAAATTTAAAATTAATTACTGGTTTCGTTATATGTTGGAGAACATGACTCTATAACATATATCAAAATGAATCAAATCGGAGTCGGACAGTTGGGTACCCTTCCTTGTAAGTAATGACGAAACAAAAAACACAACAAACAAAACAGAAATAAACAAAGACAGGAAACGGTAGCACAGCACGGAGCCCTCGCAGTGTCCACCTGGGTGATTCTTAAAAAAAGTTCAGCAAAAGAAAATAAAAAAGTTTTTTTTCTTTACTGTTTTTCGCAATGTACATCGAAAGTATATACCAAAAGCATATTTTTGATGAATGTGGACAAGCTTAATACCATTGGAAAAGGCAAAAAAAAATTGCATGTAAACACGGTTGTGACAATGTATGACACGGACGTGACATATTTGCGATAAATGTTAAAATTGATGTGTTTATATTCGTAATATCATAATTTATTATGATTAATCAATAAAATATACCAAAAGCATATTCTTGATGAATCTGGATAAGCTTAATACCATTGGAAAAGGCTTAAAAACCATGTAAACACGGTTGTGACAATGTATGACACGGACGTGACTTTTTCCAATAAATGTTAAAATTGATGTTATTAAATTCGTAATATCATAATTTATTATGATGAAGCAATAAAATAAAGCAACGAAATGGTTTCATTAACAGTATTTATTTGTATTTTTCTTCAAAACAGTAAGTAATTATTTAGATATCCCTTTTACAAGGGTCGTCTGAAAGGTTTCTGGTCTGACAATGGAGAATAACTTTTTAAAAAAACCTCCTTGGTACTACAACCTTACTTTTTTCTGATGTTAAATGTCAAAATTGGCGCCATTTTATGGATAAGTTTTTTTATAATTGCTGATTTCCTGAAACAATACCTACAACATTTCTAATATGCCAGATACAAATCTTGGCTCGGTGGACAGAGATTTTCAAGAACGAAGGGGTAATTGGGGCCTATTTTGAAGAGCAAGACGGCAACTACTACTTGGCCTTGTTAAAATCATGGGAGCATCGTAAGGACAATTGTATAGCCTTACAAGAGTTACAAGGAGACTATGTTGAAAAGTAAATAAAAAATATTAACACAAAACGACTTGTTTCTATGTCAGGCCAGAAACTTTACAAATCCATGGGAAAATGGACAAAATAAAAATGCTCAATAAATACTTAGTGTATACTAAATATTTTAAATCATCTATAATAACAGTTTAATTCCGTAGATTATCTAAATGAAACGAAAATGTCACGACCACGTGTTATATATGTCACAACCACGTACTCAATTAATCCATGGCCGTGACGTTTTTTTCATATCGTGGTTGTGACAATTTGAGACGTGTTCGATATAACCTAAAAGCTAGCCATGATCTCACAAATCTTAATTAATTATCAGGAACTACACTGTGTGAGGTAAATGTTATGTTTCAAACAATAGTTTAACATTGTTACTTAAGTTTAAAAGCCAAACACGGCGTTGACGTGTTAAGGTTGTCCCTTTTTATAAAAAAATATGGAGACATTTTTCTTGAGACACACACAACGTTCAGTTATTTGCAAATTTGACAACAACACAATGTTGCTGTTCTAAAAAAACATAAAAAGGGTTGCCAATATTAAATACACTTTTTTACAGAGATCCGTATTTTAATAGTAACGTACACGGTCGTGACACAAAAACTACTCACACATTTTATTCTGATGTAAATCATAAATAGTAATGGTTATTAAGATTTCTATAGTATTATCTTATAAATCAAACATTAACCTTGCATAAATGCTGTAATATTTTGCGTGAGAATTTGACAATTCACCAGAAAAAAATATTATATTTTCGAATTCGGCAATCTCACACAACACGGTCCGTGACATTTTGGGGTTAGCAATTTTTTTTTATAGCTGGCTAATAACTTTATGGCAAAAATGATGCTCTGACATGATATTAGTGGTAATTTACTACGTGAATTAATACACACTTTATATATTTTCCCACAAAATATATTCGATTCTTACATATCACAGAAAAAAATGTAAGAATAAGAATCACCCACCTGTGGGGGTGGAGCCACAGCACCGACCTGCCTGGCCCGCGGCGCCAGATCCAGCTTGTTGCCGAGGGTACTAGGCCGCGTCAGTAGCACGGAGCCCTCGCAGTGTCCACCTGTGGGGGTGGAGCCACAGCACCGACCTGCCTGGCCCGCGGCGCCAGATCCAGCTTGTTGCCGAGGGTACTAGGCCGCGTCAGTAGCACGGAGCCCTCGCAGTGTCCACCTGTGGGGGTGGAGCCACAGCACCGACCTGCCTGGCCCGCGGCGCCAGATCCAGCTTGTTGCCGACGGTACTAGGCCGCGTCAGTAGCACGGAGCCCTCGCAGTGTCCACCTGTGGGGGTGGAGCCACAGCACCGACCTGCCTGGCCCGCGGCGCCAGATCCAGTTTGTTGCCGACGGTACTAGGCCGCGTCAGTAGCACGGAGCCCTCGCAGTGTCCACCTGTGGGGGTGGAGCCACAGCACCGACCTGCCTGGCCCGCGGCGCCAGATCCAGTTTGTTGCCGACGGTACTAGGCCGCGTCAGTAGCACGGAGCCCTCGCAGTGTCCACCTGTGGGGGTGGAGCCACAGCACCGACCTGCCTGGCCCGCGGCGCCAGATCCAGCTTGTTGCCGACGGTACTAGGCCGCGTCAGTAGCACAGCAGGAAGCCCTCGCAGTAGGGTGCTTCTTATTTTTGCAATTTTGTAGGATGTTCCAACCAATAAAGGAGCTCTTTGCTCTCCCGATTGCAATTTTCTATGGGGCACCCTCTGATTTTGTTACTTGATAAGTAAACCATATTTGGTTTTTTTTTCAATTATTATAAACAAAAATTAGGGGTCACTACCAAACTAATAAAAAAACGACTAATCATTTTGCTTTTGTTGAACTTGGTACTTCGGTAGCGACCCCTAATTTTTGTTTATAATAATTGAAAAAAAAAACAAATATGGTTTACTTATCAAGTAACAAAATGAGAAGGTGCCCCATAGAAAATTGCAATCGGGAGAGCAAAGAGCTCCTTTATTGGTTCGGACATCCCACAAAATTGCAAAAATAAGAAGCACCCTACCTCGCAGTGTGCACCTGTGGGGGTGGAGACAGCGCACCGACCTGCCTGGCCCGGGGCGCTAAATCCAGCTTGTTGCCGACCAGCACGAGCGGCAGGCGCTCCGCGGGGCGCGCCTGCGCCAGCAGCCGGCGGTACTCGGCCGCGGCCCGGAACGAGCGACGATCCGTCACAGAGTAGCACAAGACGAAGCCCTCGCCGCACCGCATGTATTGCTCGCGCATCGCTGTGAACTCCACCTGTGTTGATTGAAAAACCGGTTTTATTCGTAATCAATTTCGGCAACTAGTTAATCGGTTTAATACCTACTGATTTCCACCAGTTAACAGTAGGTATCTGTAAATCATGTAAATGTTAGCTCTATCCTTTTTAGACTGAGGACTTGAGATAAGGATGGTAATAATTTTAACTAACAGATACTTTTAACTGAGGATTGAAATATCAGCCCTTAAAATTTTGAGGAAAACCGTTAAATAGTTTCTGGTCATTGGGGGTCTCCTCCTCACTGGAGCTATAATGGGCCACGCCTCACTAAACAAACACTTGTTTAATATAGGTGTTACAGACAGCCCCCTATGCATGCAGAGCCTGCTTGGAGGAGGAAGAGACAGCCGCCCACGTCATTCTCGTATGTCCAGGAGTGGCAGAATACCGGGCACAACACCTTGGATCCCCGAGGTCTCTCCCAGAAGTCATCAGCAACATCAAGGGTCTGCTAGGCTTTCTGGTAGAGCTGGGTTGGCAAGAGTAGTGCCGACCCATCACGCAAAATAGGCGCAAAATTTTTGACGTCGAGTTGCGGAAATTTAACCCGCGTAAACCTAACCTATAAAAAAATTGACAATCGTGATTCAGCGTGACGATGCTGTGAGCGTGTTAAGTTTTATAAAATTATCACAGAGGAAGAGGAAAGACTTTAATGATAATGGTGATCACAGACAAGACAATGTTCCTGTAGATCATTTAAATTACGATAGCTGGTTAAGAGTCTATTTTTAATCTTATTTTTTTAATAAACCATTCATGATATGATTAAGTTGGCTTAAAAAGATTAATAATGAGATTTACACATTGGACATTGGGAATCAATACTTAACCCCTCCTTTGTGGTTGTAAGGATCAGTACAAAGGATTTTGAATTAAAATTATGAATTGATTTGAATTCAATATCTATTGTACGGGTCCTTATCAAACACAGACAAAGGGATAAGGATTATTATTATATCATATTCAAATATTAGGTTCAGTGCGCGTATAATAAACCTCAAAAATTTACCACTATGAAAAGGAGATCCCATTCAGAGCAGTGGATTTCTTTTAACCGATATCCTATCTAGGTTGTTTGTTGATTCTAGACTCTGAGACTAAGTGGAGAAGATCCTCCTCTTTGTCAGTACTTTGTCAGTTGTTTTTTTATTTGCTGTTTTTAATCAGAGTTTGACTTACTTGTCCTGCTGTGTCCAAAATATCCAACAAGGCTGGCTCTCCGTCAATGACAGCTTGCTGCTGATATGAGTCCTCTGCAAAACATAATGTTGACAATTAGTATCAAACATCTTACATCCTCAGGTCCTCTCAGATTTAATGACTTCTACTTGACCCATAGACTACTTGACTTTGTGACATTGGATGCATTCTGTCAACATTTCAGGTCAGGTAAACAATGTTATTTTACACTACAGTCCTCACTTGATATCACAATGTTCACACACAATTATAACAATGTTCATACACAATTTAGCCTGTTTGAAGAAATCATATTAGGAGCATTCCATGAAAACATCTACTTTTTGTCGCTTACATGTCGCTATGGTAGCTAACCTAATAAAATAATTATGCTAGCTGGTAGGAAACACTGTCAATCTTAAAGCCTTGATATGTTATTATTATACTGTAACTCGGCTTACTAATTTAATTTTGCAAAAGTATTGAAAAGACAGTGTCGCTTATGACACGTTTTCATGGAATGCTCCATTATAGTAATATAAATAGTTAAAAAAATCCTAAATTTAGCAAATGTTTCAGTAACCATTAAATTAAAAGTATATACTGCATCAAGAGCCATGCGTACCGAATAAGCAACAGTCAATAAAGAGAGTATAGTTATGAGCATACACAAATTGTTTGTAAACAATTAGGAATGCAGTTACCTGCATAGTGTATTGTTGTCATATATTAAAGTAAGTTGTTAAAATGTAAATGAAAAATACAATGAGCTGCCTCAAAACTTTTAAACATTGTTCTTACTTGATTCTAGTTAGAAAACCCATAGATATAAACATGTATACCTATAGTAGGGTCATGGTAGTCCAAGAAGCTGTGGCTCACGAACTGCAGGGTTACCGCGGACTTGCCCACCCCCCCGTCTCCCAGCACCACGATCTTGTACACCCGCAGCCCGCGCGACGTGCCCGCCGCCTCTCCGGCCATGCCTCCACATGCCTGGCCCTTCGGACCTCCGCCCTGCCCGCCTCCGTCACTCCCCGAAGCCACACCGCGCCATCGCCCCCCACACAAACCCAATATCACCACCGTGATTGCTTATCGGAACAGGGTGTCGCTCATTTGTTAACGCGCATTGTGTTCATAATAAATTATTGCAATAAAAATCGACAGCTGATTATTGTACGCGATTGACATTTCGACAGTGTTGATTTGTGTATGTTGGTATTTGTGAAGTAGTTATTGTAGCGTTCATAATTAAAAAAGGGAAATTGAGAATCGATGGTTGTTAATCAAATGTTAATGCTGCAATGAAAGTGTAAGTGTATTGAGACATTGAAATAGAACAAATCCATGAAATAAAGACATATTAAAGATCGATTATCAGCTCTAATTATCACCTCCACCAGATGAATCAAGTTACAGACTGCGCAGGAGATGAGACAACCCACCAATTTTCGTATATAATAATGATTGCACAAAACTAGGTATTGGTCTAAAGATATGCAAGTTGCGCAGATTCTACCACATAATTATATGTTATTATTTTGTATCTCGATCATTTAATCAAGTACATAAAATCAACTAAATTATATAAAAACTGAATGCATCCAATACATTTATAATCGGCGAAACAAACGTTCGAAAACTATACTATAATTAAGATTTCATACTCCGTAAAAAAATATTTGGTTGACTTTTCTTGCAGTCCAATAATGTAACAAAGGCAGAAAATAAAAACAGAAAAATCTAGGGAAAACTTTTCCTAACACTCAAACTAAACTAGCGATTGAGAAATAAGTTTTAAGAATATCAAATCAATGCACATTCTGAACGAGTTGCACCTCTCTTTGCTGTCAAGTGTCAGTGTCACACAAAAAAAAAAAATTTGATTTTGTAAACAATCAAAATAAAATTTTAATTAGAAATTTGTGGAAATGGCTCATGTACAATTCGTTGATGAACTCGTAAAAGAATATTTACTATATAGAGGGTTTACTTCCACTGTAAAGGCTTTTGACAC
>JALPQI010011787.1:0-35774 GCA_025490895.1 Thaumatotibia leucotreta
CGTCTTATTGGTAGTACAAGTAATTTGACATTGCTAAAGGCAGGTCGTCTATCATGTCTTCGATGACTGTCTGAAGCATTTCAAGGTACTTTGGCCCAGTCAGACGATCTTCGATAAAATAGGGGCCAAACAGCTTGTTCGCCACTATACCACCCCCACACATTCAAACTAAATTTGACTTGAAATGAATCATGTTTAGTCTTGTGGGGATTCCTGATGGCCCACCAGTGCTCGTTCTGGACATTGTACATTCCTAGGCGACAAAATAATGCCTCGTCGGTCCACAAAATGTTTTTATTGAAATTTTGAAGCAGCCCGTCACAAAAACGAAGCCGCAAACCAGTATCTAGCGGGTGTAGATCTTGCACGGGTTGAAAGTGGTACGGATGTGCTATTTCTCGTTTTAATAATCTCCACACTGTCATGTGACCTACACCCAACTGTCGCTGAGCATCCCTGGTGCTGGGTCTTAATACCATTATCTAGGATACATATTTTTTCGTCTTTACCACATAGAATTTTTTCTTTTTAATTTGTGTGTACATTTTTTAAAATTCAATCGCTTTACAGCGGCTACGCTGACGCCTTTGTTCTTTTTGATACACTTTCTGTCTTTATCCTCATCATATTCATTCAAAATATAAGCATACATTTTAGACCTTAAAGCTACAAATTCCCGAACAATGACACCGTTATTTTCATCCTTCATCATGCCGACAGCTTTTTTGTTCACCAGAGGTAAGTTATAGGCGTTATTTGTGGGTAAGTCAGAAGTGTCAAATCTAGCGTTTAAATCAGACTGAACATCCCTGTAAAAATTAGGGGTTTTTACATTATAAACAAAAGAGTCTGTGTCTGTGTATAACAACCTAACATTATCTTGTTATTTTGGTAGCATATAATCATAGTGGAAATTGTACATTAGGGTCTTACTAATTTCTAATACTGTAAAACCTACATAAAATGGTTTATTATGAATAACTTTACTCTTTCTCATCTGAACCGCTACAAGGTCTTTTGAAAAAATGGTACCGCTGTGAAAATTAGGTCTAGATATGTAACGTTCAAGACCATATTTACAATTTCCTTTTGTTGGTACACTATCCCATTGGCTACACAGCTTAACATCAACTCTTTTCTCGACATTTTCAATAGTTTTACCAAAAATGGAGTTATTAATTAAAGTTTTTTTTGGAAAGTGTTTTTCGCCTCAATTCTCATTTGAGAATTCAAGTCAATGTACGATTTAAGCCAGGTTGATTGATTAAATGCTAGAATGTTATGAATTTTCTTGCATACTAAACCTTTATCAGAACATTTCTTTAGGTTGACATAGTGTATAAAGTAGTTAGATTTATTATCTATAGTGAGTAAGAGCTTTTGAATTTTACCTCCAAATGGTACTTTCGTTTCAGCACAGAAAGGTTAGTCCTTGTGTTGATCATGTAATGTGTGTGGATACTCTAAATCGACTTCTAATGTACCCAACATTTGAACCCATCTGTTGGGATGCTATACCAAACTGTTCAATCTCTTCTCGGCTCAACCACCTAAAGTTATTGATGGGAAGCGGTCGACGCATAGCGTCACCATAAAGATTGTTTATATCTAAGTAAATGATAAAATTACTCTCTTGACTTTTGTCATAATCATCCATAAATATATTGTTGGCTTTACAATATCGGTTTGGTGCTTGACTAATGCCACCTCGAATACCTCTCTTTAAAAATTGAATCATTTCATAGTCAGTTAGTAATTCGAGACAAACATTGGTGTATTTTAACATGGCATCCCAGCTCAAACCGGGAGCAGTAAAGTACTGACATGGGTCTAGTTCGTAAGCGTCTATGCACACTTGACAAAAGTTTTCAAAGACTTCCGCTAACAACAAAACATCTGTTTTAAGATAAAAATCACTATATTCCCCCAAAGTTTTAATATTGAAAGTATGAAATTCCAGATATTTTTAGCATGTTGATATTTCTTATCTAATATGTGGGTGTCGGTAAGTTTATTATAAAATGCTGATTGCGCTGGTAATGCAGTCTCTTCAAATTTACTCCAATCGTTTAGGTAGTCATAAGGGAAAATCCCTTTAAGTGTCAACAGTTTCATGTGATTATCTCGTTCACTTTGATCGTGAGAAAGACGTTTGGTTGTATTTTGAACTGCTCAGGTGAAAGGTTTTTAACTAATTCATCCAAGCTACTAGCCATGAATTTATACGAGTCGATAAATCTTAGAGAATAATCACCAATTCGTTTATCAATAGAAATGTATCTTTCCTTGTTGATGGGAATACAGTTTAAGTTTCCTCCGGTCTTGGCTAATTCTTTTATAAATAAATGACTATCGTACCCGCTCAAGTTGTGGAGTATTATAGGTATAAACATTGATATTTTAAATTACACGAGTTGTGTGCTACTCCCCTCACATTACCTATTAAATTACAATGATCAATGACGCGAGTTTCACTTTTTTCTATTGTTTTACTGCAGATGTGGCAAATGTTGGACGAAAATCACTTGCAAGGGGGATAACTTTATGCAGGTTTTGAATAATTCTCTCTGTATCCTCGTAGAGTGATTTAATAAATTTCTCAACGCAGTCTTCACCGCGATCAATGACGAATTTCGATAAGCTCTTATCATAATAGCAATGCATATAGTCAAAGTCAAATAATTCATTATTCAAATTGGAATAGCAACAAACTCTTTTGAATCGTCTAGGTATTGAAACTACTTCCGGTTCGAACCCTACACCGCTGACCCAAGAAGAACCGGTAAGAAACTTGGCGGGAATTATTTTTTCAATCAATCATGGTACATCTTACAACTAACATGCATTAAAAAAAAAACATAAAATTGATTTTGAATAAATTGAAATAGAATAATAATAACAAGAGATGTAAAGTCTCTAAAAAGTCAGAACATTTATAAGTAATAATTTATAGAGAAGTAAAGGTTTCTCTCCGAATAGGTATATAATAATAACATTATATAATGCACGTTTGGAGATGTATAAGGTCTCCAAGCGTAAATTATCGTAATTGAATGTCATGACTTTAACAAACTAATAATTAAATCCTAAATTACTCCCACGGTGTTTTATCAACGTCATGCTCCCCGGCAGAACCACCTGAAGTTTAATAAACATGAATATGTCAAAACAAATCTACATTATATCTACAAAATTCTACGACCAGTTGGAAAAATTCTACATGCCTAGTTTTTTTATAAACCTTGTTGTAAAGTGGTTCTGCCGCAGAGCATCTTCCCAGCAGAACCACTATGATATTTTTCTTATTACAAGTACTATTGACGCATTTATGATAGCAAATAATTCTACATCAATTCTACAGGTATCTAGTATACTTGATCTCTCACTTTATTTTGTATACACGAAAGTTACGACATTTCGAAAATTTTACTATAAACGATTTTCTGAGCGCCTGCACACAAGATTGTAGCAAATTATGTATCGAGTGGAGTTAAGTCCGGTGAACGAGGTGGCCAGGCGATATGCCCGTATCGTCCAACCCACGGGGCATGGTGTTCGTTTAAGTAGTTCCGCACATCTCTTGCATAGTGTGGGGGAGCTCCGTCCAGTTGCAAGATCGTCCTTATTCTGTAAGCGATAGGTAGTTCCATTAATGCGTCGTGGAACTGCGTTTGCAGGAATTCTAAAAATCTCGGACCATTCATTGTCTCTGGTAAAACTATTGGTCCAATTAAAATATCATCGATCATTCCTGCCCAAACATTGACCGAAAATTGATGCTGAAACGAACTTTCTCTCACTGCATGAGGATTTTCCATTTGCCACAGATGTTGGTTGCAATGATTTGTAAAGCCCGACCGGGTAAAAGTAGCTTCGTCTGTCCACATGATGCGTTTCAAAAACGTTTCATTCCCGCGTGTTCTTCTGGAAATCCAGGCACAAAAAACTGATCGTGCAGCGTAATCAGGTTCGATGATGTCCTGCACTCTTTGGAAATGGTAGGGATGTAATCCTTCTTTTTTTAATATTCTCCATACTGTCCACAAATTTAAATTCACATGGTTGGCTATCCTTCTGATACTTAGTCGAGGGTCTCTGGTTATCAACCTTAAAATTTCTTCTTCCTCTTGAAGTGCCACGAGTGGAACACGTTCATTGGCAGGTTGTCTTATGCCGTTCTCTGCCAGCCGCATATGAATTCTTTATCACAATTGTTATTTGTGAGCGAACCAAACGCGATAAGTTCTCAATCCAACAATAGTGAGATAAAGCTCCCATCTCGTAATACAATAAATTCACATGGCGATTATGAGTCACTTCGGAAATACGCAATACGCATATACGTTTAAACTGATTTTATTTAATTTTTCGAATTTTTAAATACCTAAATAGCAAACCGGAAGTTCGATACCGCTAGTTTTCAAAACATTTTTATAATGCGGATATGATGAGAATCGATTAGGATATTTTGTGCTTGTTGGATAAAGAGCGCCGACGACAGCCCAAAAAAAGTAGTTGTTGAAAGTCTTCGCACTTTTTTAATATGGATAAAATGGTGTGCCCAAATAATGAGAGGAAATCCAGAGAACCTATTTGCAGGATTACGTTTTTGGTGTTGAATGATTTTAAATCTCGCATTATTCCGTCACTTCAGCGTTGGTTCTTACAAAAGTACAAAATAGTTCCATACCTATTCACTTTCACATGTTATGTGTAGCTCAACGTTAATCACATTTTCGAGCTTTTCTCCAATATCTAATGAATAAAGTTTAGGATCTAATATTTTTGAGCTTCCATTAATTCGACAACTCACGAGTCTACACTTGAATGCACTATTCACAATGTACATGGCACCATCTTCGTTGGAGTCACTTTCTTCAGTACACAGCAACTTGTGACGTTTGCTTGCTCCTCGAATGAGCAATCAGCCTGCTTGATGGGACGTCTTCATTGCAAAAGTTACAGTGGTATGTGGCGGATGCCATAATAATAGTAACCGAGCGATAGTGATTGCCGTGTGGTTTGTATATAATACATGCGGATCCCCATGCTACCGCCCTTTTTATACCCTCAAGTATTACATATATGTACTCTATAGTTTGTGCTCGCTTTATTTATCTAACTGCATGTTTGTTAGAAACAGTTGACAGATAAGGCTTTTTTTAATTAAAACGAATGTGTTGACATGATATCAAGTAGTTTATTTTTTTAGCAACTGACAACTTACTGTAAAAAATAGGTATTACATAGAATGTCAGTGCAAAAACATTTCATTTCAGAGTCAACAATATCATTAACATTACACAATGCATGTATAATATTGCGCGCCTCTTGAACATTGGTGGGGTGGTGAATCTTGAAATGCTTCTTGAAAAAATTAAGACGGTTTTCATAGGTAGACTTTATCTTGATTACGTATTCTATTCGAGCGTTGATGCACTCTATCACAGCTTCAATTTGACGCCATTCTGCGTGATTTATCACCATGGGGTTATATGGGGTAAATGGAAATTCCGCACAAGCAGTGAGGAAAAGCATCGCTGGAGAAATGCACAATTGCTCAGTCGACGCCGATCACATTGAAGCAGCTCTGGCGGTACACTCAATGGGTTTCGAAAAAAGCCACCAATGCTTGAAACTTTCTCTGCAAATATTCTATTCCATTCTTCACACGAGAGTTCCTGTTGTCCATCGTTTATACTAACGCAGGTTTCCAAGTTGATTTTAGCTTCATTATATCGCAGCTTCAAGTATACAGAGATATTTTTCAATAGAGTAGGGTAGCATTTCACATCCAGATTGTAAACACTCTTGCACAATTCACGCCAATCCTTAACGCCTACTACGTCACTGTCCCCGCTGTCGCTTCCGCTGTTATGTTTACCACAGTAACCAACGGACGGTGTGTAAGACGGAAAAAATTGATTTAAATTATTCATTTTTGTTTTCTTATTTTATTTTATTACACGTTTCCAAGTACACATTTACGTTTGCAGATGGTTGGTTTCGTACTATTTTAGTTTAGCTATTGTAGTAGGGTAAATCTATCTGGACTTTCCCAGGAAAACAACACATTCAAAATAAATGTTTATTTCTTTCACTTAGACTCTAGTAGTCTCTAGTCAATACTGCTTGTATTGGTATCTTATTTGGTGATGTTTGGTCGATTACGCTAATATGAATTTACTCGGTGCTATCTAAGTTAGGTGAATTTTGAACCGGCTCGAAAATTTGAGTTGATTTTTTTTTAATTTAATATTTATATGGGCTTAGCTGGTTGGCGGCTCACGACGGCGACTCCAGTGCCCTCGACGTCCCCGTTGCTCAGCCACTCGCTCAGATGACCGCCTACAACCGGGCCCGTACTAAACTCCTCCTGAAATACCCGGAGAATAGAAGTTGATTAAATGGCCCCGATATACTCGTCCGCCGGGATGGACTATTGTGGCCACCAAGGAAATGAAGTCTGAGTAGTGTGGCATACCTGCCCTGGAGTGGCTAATTGAACCTCGCGGTCCACGCGGCCGTGCCACATGTCATAACCTCAATTTGGTTACACCAAAGTACGTAGCACCTAACACCAGGCACGGCGTGGCGCCGCCGAGGGCTTAAAAGAGGTTAATGAGTCTTACCTGTCGGAGGAAAATTGTTTAGCGGGGTTGGTGTTAGCAAATGTCAACTCCGGAGGGACAGTCACTCGACATGAGAGACTCGGCGGTCGGCTCACACGGATGCCCAAAACTGGAAAAAAGGATCAAACTATAATCCCCCGATACTTTTAACAATCCACCAAACCGGCAGAATACGACGGGTCATGCCACGAGGCATGTCAATAATATCAGGAAACTTACCAATATGAGGAAAATTGTCCAGCGGAATATTGGAAGGCGACAAATGTCGACTCGAGGCGTTACAGTAGCGTCACTATATCTGCGGCCCGAATCGCCAACGCACGGGAAATCGTCTCAACGTCGGCACGCGGCCCTGAGACCGAACTGGAAAAAAAACGAATTCTGATGTAATCCTATAGCACTTTCAACATTTCACGGCGCGCACAGGCGGATTTCAATCGCCACTTACCAGGAGAAACGGTATTGCCCCGTATAAAACCCAAAATAAGGGAACGCGACGTCTGCGCTGTTTGCTACAAGAAAGATCTGCCAGCCATCTTGACTTGCATTTCCGATCACTTCGCGGAGTTGCCAGTAACGAAATCCAATTCACCGCAGGAAGAGACCAATACGAGAAAAAGGAAAACAAAACAATTATAACACTCCCGTTTGGTTTGAGATGCGAAAAAAATAATAAGTTCGCAATAACATATCTTCCGTCACTAACTCAAATACAAGAAACCAGAAGTCACCATCCTGGCAACACTAAATTCCGACATCCGAGTTGTTTGAGGCACGAATTTAAGCGCACATTATTATTACGTAATTCGCACCCGGGTGTAAAGTCGTTTATACATTACACTATTTACTGTATAATTTGACGTGTGGTGCTTGTGAGGGTGTTGTATTCAAACAGTGAATCATTTATAATGAGACAGTATGCTGTAGTGTTTGAGGGCACGTTCTCCTTAAACTCCATTTCCAATTTTATATCAATAGCACCACCTCCCGAGTTGAAGCTGTCGCACTGTCTCGATGTATCGATGACGACCAATGGGAATTTGGTTTTGTAATGTTCATAGCTTATTTGAGGACTCGTATGTTCGCGGTTATAATAAGATCTTTGAAAGTTGGGGAATGCGTTATACAACAGAGTATAACTATACTCTGTTGTATAAATTCTGTTTAAATTCAGCAGAAAAGGGGTCATATGGATAGTACTGACCATTCAAATACACTCTGCAATTGGTGAGATTACAGTGATCGAATTGACTCATATCCTTATTCTTATCATTCCTGCGATCCGTTTGGAAGCCAATTATGAGATAACCAGGCTTTTCCAACTGCGTAGTCGTCTTGATACACCAAATGTGGGTTTTAATTCTATCAGGTGGGCTGCGAGATTGTCTGTCCATTAGGTATTAAAAAATGCGTGTGGTAAAAGTAATCTATATTATTATCAATGCGAAAGTGTATGTGTCTGTTTGTTTGTTCGTCTTTCACATCAAAACAGAACGACAAATTGAAGCGATTTTTTTAAGCGGAGATAATTGAAGGGATGTAGAGTGACATTGGCTACTTTTTGGCTCTTTCTAAAGCGAAGTCGCGAGCAAAAGCTATTAGAAAATAATTACATTTATTAAAATATGATATTTTAGTAGAAATCTACTAAAATATCAAATTTTAATAAATGTAATTATCTACTACTAATCGACCCAGTCATACGGTAAGTTCAATAAGGCTTGTGTTGTTGGTACCTGGCGACGCCGACGATATATATAATAAAATTATACAGACAAACACATATACAAAAAATACCCATTATTCAGAAACAAATATAATGTGATAATTACACAAATAAATGCTCTTACCAGGATTCGAACCCGGGATCTCTGCGTAGCAAACAGGCTGAGTATTGCTTTTCTAAACCATACAGTTTTGTGTGAAATCGTACACAAAACTGTATGGTGTACAGTAATTAATAGCAATCACTAGGTTGTACAACGAACATTTATCATTCTATGATAATACCTATGGAATAGAAAGTATTTTCAATTAATATGTTGAAATAAAACGAATTAATACAAATATTTCTTTATTCATCACTTTCAGAAGAAATTACACCCTCATTATTAATTTCCGAATTCGTGGTATCTGAATCATCTGCTACATTGATGATAATTTCATCTCGCAATCTGTCTATTCGAACGAAACGCTCACAGTCCTGTAATATATATTTTTTTTGTCTTTTCAACCACTTTCGCCCAGTTTTCGCCAGTTACATGTTGGCACGCATCCTCCAGCAACTTAAGCATTTTGTTCGCCGTAAATGGAGGTGAAGTGTTGTTTCTTGCAGCAAAACCTGAAATTAAAGTATTGCTGATGAGTAAAACGTTTTGTAATACACTCATAAAAAAATATGTTTCAGAAAAAAGGACTGACGTGTCAGAAAGAGAGTACTGTTTATTTATTCATGTCCTTTATAAATTATCTAATTTGATAGCCTAGTGGGTAGTAACCCTTCCTGTGAACTCTATGGTCCTGGGCTTAAAACCGGATAAGCCATAACGGCATTTGTTTATATGATGAACACAGCTGATATGTATTTAATTTTAATATTTGTAGTAAAATAATATAATTCTATTATGTGACAATATAATTTTCTGAATACTCGCGACAAAAGCCTTCTTGACCTTACATAATCTGTTTATTTTTCTGCCGCGAATGATATGGTGCATTGTCCATAATTATTATACTGGATTCTTCCAGATAGTCTAATAGATTGACAAACCAAGTCTCAAATTTGTCAGAATTCATCTCTTCATGGTATTCTTTAGTTTTCTTTGACTTAAAAGCTAAAAGGGTATTCGGTATAAACCCTTTTTCATTACCCGCATGGCATATTATCAGCCGTTCCCGTTTACCTTCTGGTACCTTTGTCGAGGCATGTGCTGTGTCATCTGTCCACATTTTGCCAACAGTATGGTTTGCATTTAACCAGGTCTCATCGAGAAAGACAACATTATCCCAGTCTTCTAACATTTTTGCACATTCTAAAAAGCTTACTCTAGCAAGAGCTATATCTCCCCTCTCCATGATAATTTCCCTTTTGTTGACTTTTTTCCATTTAAAGCCAATTGAGCCTAAAACACGCCATAAAGGGGTCAAAACTTCCCACTGAACAGCTCAGACTCTTTTAAAGACTATCAATTTGAATAAAGTGGGCATCTCACTCCTCTCATAATATCCATAAATATGGTTCCGGATAGCATCACTATCAAAACTGTCCACATTGGTGATTGGTTTCCTCCGCCGCCGCTTTCTGGGAGTAGATAATTTGTTTTCCTCGGTACCAGTTTCGCCAATTCGTTCTTTGGTGAACAATTTCATTGTAACGTACAATTTTTGTTTGAGTATTTGTTGTTATTGTTGTACCTCACTCCCCAATTCTTTCTTACCTTCACCCATTTCCTTCTGTCTTTTCCGACATTCCTAGATGGTATGGCCCGTGGCACGGCAATAGTCACAGCGCTGCTTCTTTTTGGTAGCTGACAGTTTATATACTGGCCAAGTGCTTGTGAAATAAAACGCAACTTACCAGATTCCTTTAAAGTCCACAAAGAATATTCTCATGTCCAAGCTATTATTGATTGTTTTGAGGTTCAAATAGAAAAAACCATCAAATCCTGTTGAACAATCATTAGCTTGGTCACAATATAAGGCTTGTAATACTGCAAAATATTTAATAAGTGCAACACCAAACGGCTTCATTAACTTTGTATCAAGATACGTCGGATATCTGGAGGTTGGTATCGAACACCAAGAAATCCTCTTGGTACAACTCGTGAATGGTGTCAGGATCATCCAAGAACCACCACGTAAACTGGGGAAGATTAAGGATCACTAGGGCATCTTGCAAAAACCCACTTCCCAACAGCTTTCGGTTTCTTCCTGAATCCGCTAGGACTACGAACATGGTAGGAACGACCCGATCAGCAACCTTTATTTCTACCCTCACTTTAAGAATCTCCTTAGTTCTTGGTTCGCCGTCAGCCATGGTTAGGCTTACCGTTTCTTTGGTAAACTCGTAACCTGCTCCCTGGAGTTGACCATATAGCTGCCAGGAGGCTATGTTGGATTTTGTACATGAATCCACGTTATGCATAGCCTTGAATTTCTTTGATTGAGATGCATACAACGGATCTCGATCTGCAGTCCAGCTCATCGTCTAAGGCGGAAAAACTCATGTGTTCCTTCTTGATTGGCTGTTGCTTCGGTTTCTTAGAGCAGGTTGGGCAGCTAGTACGTACAACCTCTGGTGCGCCACATCCGTAGCACGAGAACTTTGGCGTAGATGGAGAAGGCATTTGTGTCTGGACGACGGATTTCCTGATCTCAGTTGCCGTAGGAGTAGACTGGGTAGCCGCTGTGGTTGCTTTGTTCTCCGCAAACTTCTTCTTACGACAAACGTCTACTGTGTGTCCGGGATTCTTGCCGTAACTGCAGCGGATACGGCCCTTCGGTACAGGCTGAGGTTTCGTGTCAAATAGTTCTTCAGCGGTCTGTGCAGCCCTTAGAATTTCATCAAAGGTAACGAATGACTCACGCGCGACTTTCTCCCGGATCTTTTTGTTTAGTGTTCCGTAGATCATGTCTAGTTGGACACTCTCGATGGGACGCGGTGTAGGTAATTGAGAAATAAGGTCACGTTTACTAGCTATGAATGTTTCAGTGAGCTCATTGTCCCTTTGATGTATGCCAATGAGTTCCTGGTAGATTGTGGATGCAGCTTTCTTTGGAGAGAAAGCTCTGTGTAGCCTGCTTTTAAAATCATCCCAGGTTGAAACACTGTCCGATATGCCATTCCACCAAATCGCAGCGTCGTCTTTGGCTACGTCCGCACAAACAGGTGGTTTGCTTAGCGCCTAGAGCCTACTGGCTTGTATTCTGGCTACTTGCTAGGATACCACGGTGACCGCACTGTAGGTGGTTTGCGTGGTGGATCGCTAGGTGCCTTGATCATTTGCTTGTCGGCACTTTGACGAGATGTCGCTTTCAAAAATAGCTCTAAAACTGCTACTTACAGAAAATACATCTTTAAAATATCCCATAACACGGCCTTATCCATCATGTTGGGTTCATGGCATAAATAAGTCACGGTCAAGTGATGGGGAGTTTCATGTTCTGTATAAACAATTGCGTAATTTTGATGAAAAATTTTACGAATATTTGCGTATGACCAGAGAAACATTTGATCTACTTCTCAGTAAAGTTAAAGGAAAATTAACTCATTTGGATACTCATCTTCGAAAAAGCATATCAGCTGAAGAACGACTAGTTGTTACTTTGAGGTAAGTGAAACTCAAAATAAATATGATTTTTATTTATTAAGAAAACTTAAGAAACACAATTATTTAAGACATAAGGAAAAAAAAAATTGTATGACTTATTTGTAATTTTTTATGAAACTAATCAAAGCAGAATTGTTCTCCATTTGCATATGATGAATTAAATTTTCTTCAGATGAATTCTGGACGTGCAATTCATATTCCACTGGTTGTTGAGGATTTATATTTGGATCAGGAATATGCATCACTGGAACAGACTGTTGAATATTATCTCCTACAGCTTCAATTTCAGTCAAAATTAAATCTTGAATCTTCGATCTTAATCTTAGTTTACGCCTTAATGGAATATTTTCCATATAAGGCAAAAGACTCTCAAAAAACAGTAAATCATCGCTTTTTTCTTTGATACTTTCCCTCTGAAGAATCTCAAGCTTCTTCTTTTCTATTTCTAAAAGTTGATCATTGTTTTCGGTTCTGTTCAAACGAATTTTCTTCCTTTGTGATGTTTGACTATACCTCTGAGTTTCTTGAGTATCACTTGTAATTGTTTCTGAAGTAGAATTCTGCACAGAACCTGGATTCTGCAGCTCATCTAATGTTGTGTCAGTCACTATAGAATAATTTTCATCATTATCTGTACTTAAGTTTGAATCTCTCGCAGAGCTCTCGCTCTGAGTCTTCTTGCCCTTTAAAAACAATAATTGATCATAATACTGCCACGTACTTTTACATATTTTATCAGCGCTATCTCCACTTTTTGGCTTATCAATCTTACCACACTCTTTAAAAAAATAAGCTCTCAGATTTTTCCATCTTGCTTTGATAGTTTTGACTGAAACAAAAACCAGTAATTATTGTATTGTTCAAGTATTAAGTACTCTTTTTTTTCAGATATTTGGCTACTGGAGAATCCTATAGGTCTCTTGCTTTGCATTTCCGCTTAGGTCGCACTACAGTTTCCGAGATTGTAAGTGAGACATGCAACATTTTGTGGACTACACTGAAAGACCAATACATGCCAATTCCAACGACGGACAAATGGTACGAAATTGCTGATAAGTACTATAACAAGTGGAATTTCCCCCAATTGCATTGGTGCAATTGATGGGAAACATATAAGGGTACAGTGTCCATGTAATAGCGGATCTTTGTATTACAATTACAAGCAATATTTTTCTATTTTACTACAAGCTGTAGTTGATGCGGACTGTAAAATTATTTTAGTAGATATTGGAGCAGAGGGGCGTCAGTGCGATGCTGGAAATTTTAGAAGTTCATCTTTGTTTCACATGTTAGAAACTAATGGCCTCAATATTCCATCGGAGAAAGAAATTCCTAATACAAATATTAAAATACCATTTGTCTTAGTCGGAGATGGTGGTTATCCATTAATGAATTATTTAATGAGGCCTTTTCCATTAAGAAATATTGAGAACACAAAAACGATTTACAACTACCGACTCTCTAGAGCTCGCAGAAGTGTAGAGTGCTGTTTCGGTATAATGGCAGCAAAATGGAGGATTTTGCAGAAAGCTATTGAAACCAAGGTCAATACTGCTATTTCAATTACGAAGGCTGTATGCATTCTCCACAATTTTGTTATGACGGAAGATCGATCAACGGTTCAACAGGACATGGATTCTACTATTACTAGTGCACCAATATCCACCAGGACTCAATACAGATTTTCAAACAGTGCATTACAAACAAGAGACATATTGGTGAATTATTTCAACGGAATTGGATCGCTTACCTGGCAGAACAACTCATTGCCGGAAAACATAATTCAGCGCCATAATATACAGTCACAGCATTGACTTCTCATTGTAAAAAAAAAATATTTCATCACAAATAAATAATTCACTTTTTAGTACTTACCATCTTTTTCTACTTCGACTGCCACCTCTTCCCAAAGTTTCTTCAACACAACAGCATTTTTATGGAGTTCATGAGCAGGATTCCATAGAGGTTCCCTTTTAAAAACTGATGCAATTAATATGTCATCCATTTTTTGTTATAAAACGCCTCGCGCCTCACGACAAAAAAACCAACACGTTTGTTAGCATCGATAGACGCCAAGCGACTAGCTAGGCGCCAAGCGCGCAGTGCGGACGCTCGCGAACATTCCAGAACGTTCGCTTTACTAAGCTACTCACTATGCGACTCGCTAGGCTCTAGGCGCTAAGCAAACCACCTGTCTGTGCGGACGTACCCTTTCAGGATTAGAGGTAGGCTATCCAGCGCATCCTTGTCGCTGATCTTCTCCACACGCTTGAAGCAGGATGCCGCCGTCAGGAAAGTTTTCACCCGCGTCGGATCCCTCTCGCCGTCGTATGTGAAGCTTGATGTCGCGAATGGTGAACATTCTTAAATATGAATTTTTCCCAGAAAATTTCTGCTTCCTTTATTAATTTTGTCACATAAGTTCGATTAAAAATGACCCAATGCATGTGAATTTTCTTTGTAGTTTCAAAAGTTGGTATACAAATGGTTGCTATACAAAACAAGCCTTTTATTTTTTTCGTTGCAAACATTTGTAGTTGAATTTGGGCTTGGCATTTTTTGTTCAATCCATTGTTGTGTATATAATTCTTCATTGTTTTTTCTGTTGAGGGACATTTCACCTCCACAATGAAATTATTGCTTATACTATCTGGAGATGCACCTATTAGAGGTGTTACTAACACAAACCCACATTTTTTTTATAGTTACCCCCAATTTTTTTCAATAACATTTAACACTTGACTTTCAAGTCCTCTTTTTTCTGGCCATGGCTATAACACTGGCATTTTCCAGGCGGGGCACACTTTCTTTAGCGTATAGCCGCTGAGCTGCCACTGTATTTTCCCCACTGCGAAAATAACTACGCACCATTTCGTACGAGCAATTTCTGAATGAAGATAGTACGATAGGGCGCGCGTGCACACACCTACCTCAACCGCGGGACTGACCGTGACCTAGTCACCGGATAACTGCTATGTTGCCAACTCGTGCGCCGGCCGGCAGGTCGCTCACCCCTTTCCGCCGCTCATTAGTGAGCCCATTATTTTTTTGCATGAAGGATAAATTAATAACAAATGAAAAAAAATACGTCAATTTTATTTGATAAATGTAATCTATTATCGATACCAATTACGTGGGAAAATTAATTGTACCGGTGAAAAAGTAACCCTGTATGTATAGTTATATGTATATTTGATATTTCTAGTCACTTTAATTATTAGATTCCTTCCCATTCTAATCACGCGCGGAATACATAGATAAAGAAAACAACAGATCAATTTATAATTTCAGTGTTTTATTTACATCATTTCATATTATTTTTATTTTATTTTCCTGGTTTACGTTTTTCTGGTTTTATACATGGATATAGGAAGATTGCTTGGCAGATGTTGAGTTGCTTGGAAGTGAGCCTGACGCATCTACGAGCCCCAATGCAAATGAGTTCGTCTAGTCACGATTGTCCATACGAAAAATATTTCAAAAACTAGTATTTAGACCCAGCTTGATTTTGAAGGTTATAGGGCAACAATACACACAAAGTCATTAAAACAAGTTTAATCTTACGTTGTAAAAAGTGTACTAATATTATTTATTTTTAGATATTTAATGTATTAAAATAACATTTCGCAAGCAAAAAAATACGTCTAGCTTATATTTATGGCAAAATAGGTCGTGTATTTCAAATAACACCTGTTTTTCTCAGTTTTGTAAAATAAAATAATATTTTAAATTGAAGATGGAATATTCTATGTTATTGAGTACAGCGTACTCAACATTTCCTGTCGATAGCTCCAGTTGGCAGAGCTCGGATACACGTGGGCCGGATCTACTGATGAGGAGGGCTGGAGCGGCAGGAGGGCTTTTTCCGATTAATAGGCAGGTTCCATTTCTTCTTTTTATTGTTCCTCTTTTGGTGGAGGTCAGCTTGACACTGCTCCATAGAAAACGCGTCGCGTATATATACATCACTGGCTGTGATTTTCAGCCAATCATAAAAACATGTCGACCAATCAAAAGGCAGCGTATTTCTGTTTCATGAAATCTCAGTCTGTTCCGTTCACTAATTCTGTTGGTCCGTAAATGCTGCGCGTTGATTGGTGGACTTCACATTGGTCGATTTGTACTAGCCTACTTTCGCTAAGTTCTAATCACATTTACCTAATTTTAATTAATCCATGCCGCAATGTTTACAATCATTGTTTGTAAATAAATACTACACGTGGTTATCCAACGTTTACAACAAAAACACACGCGGAGTTGTTTACATTCTAAACAATAGGCGCTCGGATATTCTATTGTTCTCGGTCTACCTGCAATGTTTTGGGTTAAAACCTTTATTTTAAACATTGCGTTGGGTTATTGACCCAGGGGTCCATTGTATCTTTTGAATAGGTAACTGACCTATATTTAACGGGCTATACCGTTACATTTCTTACGTAAATTAAGTTCTAGCGAGGTATCGAATGGTTCATACATAGTACAAAATACGACATTTTAAATCTTATACGCTAAGTTCAGGCGATTAATATCAGCCAATAGGCGACGATCTAGGTTCGTTCATACATTTGCGTTCATGAAATTGCTTATACATTACTGATCACTTATATCTAACTTAATTACGTGAGGATCATTTATTTACATGATTTATCTTATTTCTAGGCGTTCATTGGTCGTGACGTCGTGTCGCTAACATTAGTCCTCCTCCGTCGCAAGACGCCATGTTGCATGGGTAGGCGACACGATCACGGAGTCGTCGTTGATGCGGTCGTCGGGCTCTGGGGGGCAGCGCAGCTCTGCGTCTCGCCGGCTGGCACCACGACGGCTATTTTGCAGGTGGGGCGCCGCATTACGCCATGCAGGGTCTTGACGTCAGCGGAGCGTGTTCTGCCGTCTGGTCCACGGTGTGTAGCCACGACGATCCCTTTCGGCCACGTGTTGCGAGGGCCGTTAGGGTCCGCGATTATCACGATGTCTCCCGGCTGGATCTGACGCCCGCCGCTGGCTGAAGAACCGCGGGGTGCTAGTAGCGGGTAGACTTCTTTAACCCATCGCGACCAGAAGTGATCGGCGAGGGCTTGGGCTGTTCTCCACTTCTTGTTGTCATCTTCTTCACAGGGTCCCAGTATAGGAAGATTGGCAGCTCGCAGTAACAAGAAGTGATTCGGTGTTAAAGTCTCAGGCGCGTTCGGGTCCACTGAGACATGTGTGAGTGGTCGTTGGTTCACTATATATTCTACTTCGGCCAATACGGTGTTGAATATCTCCTCTCGTGGCGCCTTGGTGTGTAGAGTGTACGCCATTGCTGATTTGATGGTGCGTACCATCCTCTCCCACGCTCCTCCGGCAGATGGGTTACCAGGCGGGATGAACTTCCATTCCATCCGTTGTTGTAGACCGTAGGCTCGAAGTATAGGTAGCCACTCCTTATGGGCTTCTTGGAGTTCAATGGCCGACGCTCTGAAGTTCGTTGCGTTATCTGAATACATAACGCGGGGCCACCCACGTCGCGCCGCGAATCGGCGTAACGCGAGTAGCGCGCTGTCGGCGGAGAGGCTGTGCACGGATTCCAAGTGCACCGCTCGTGTTGTGAGACAGGTATAGAGAGCGATCCATCTCTTCTCTCTTCTGCGTCCGATGGTGACATATACAGGGCCCGCATAGTCCACGGCTGCGCAGGTAAACGGTCGTTCGTATGCCGTTGTTCGTTCAGGTGGTAAATCTCCATGCGGCTGTACGCGTGGCGTCGCTCGGCGTAATATGCAGATCGCGCAAGTTCGGGCGATGGACTTTACGACGGGTCGCAGGTGCAGAATCCAGTATTTCTGTCTCAACTCGTTCACGATCGCTTCGTTGTGTATATGCGCTGATTTCTTGTGTGTATGTGCGATCAGTAAGCGCGTATACACATCCCGTCCGTCAAGTATAACGGGCCTTGATGCAGTGTATTGAACTGGAGCGTTTCCTAGACGAGTCTTCATTTTCAACAAACCATCGCGGTCGATTTCAGGTGCTAATTGATATAACCTCGATCTTTTATCAATTTCTTCGCCGCGGCTGAGTGCTCGTAGTTCGTCAGGAAAGCTTCGACGTTGACTATTTTGTTGCCACATATGTTCCGCTCGATGTATGTGTGCAAGTTCTAATTTCTTCGTTCGGTCGCGACTTCGCAGCTTTTCTATAAATAGCAACACATAGGCTGTGCTATTAATGAGGCGTTCGTAACTGCTGAAGCGGTTGATGTCTGGTAATACTGATGCTGGGTCTCGTTCTGTTCGTGTAGCATGAGTCATAGCGGTCTTGATGTTCTTGCGTTCCGGTAGGTTCTCTCTTTCAGTAGCGGTGACGTCGTTCGGGTTCTGTGGCCAATCTCGTTCGGGTAACCGCAGAAATGCCGGTCCTTGGTACCACCGATCGTCGATGGTGATGCGCTGGCTCGGTTTACAGCGCGTTCCATCGTCCGCCACGTTGAAATTAGTCGGCAACCATCTCCACGATTGTCGGCTTGTAAGTTCGGCGATCTCGGCTATGCGGTGACTGACAAACGGTCGATATTGTCGCGCGTCATCCCGTAGCCATGACAACGTAGTTTTTGAATCCGTCCAGTATGTGATGTCATCTGCAGTGTAGCGCTGTTCTTTCAGGATAGTTTGAGCGAGGCGCGCGGCGATCAAAGCAGCGCTCAGCTCCATCCGTGGCACCGATAAAATCTTCAATGGTGCGACTCGCGTTCGACTTGCGGCTAAGCTGACGTGCACGTCATTTCCGACTTCAGTGCGCCAGTAGGCCACGGCGCAGTAGGCTTCGGTACTTGCGTCGGAGAAAACATGCAGCGTTCGACGTGTCGGATCCCTCGGCGAGTCGTACTGACGAGGTATTCTTAGTTCGGCGATGTATTTCAGGGCTTTCAGCCACTGAAAAAATGCTTCGGTGTCTTCTCGTTCTAACTCTTGATCCCAGTGCGTGCCCTTCGCCCAGACACGCTGTAGCAAGATCTTAGCGCTGATCACATACTGCGCGATGAGTCCTAGCGGGTCGTAGACAGACATAACTGTAGATAGGACTTGTCTCTTCGTTGGCGCTCGATCGCAGTTCTTGATGTCTTCTGGCACGCGTAGTAGCTTCGTGTTAAAGCTAAGCGTGTCTGTGCTAGGGTCCCACACCATGCCTAGCACCTTCTGTGATTTTTCGCCTAGCATCGTCGTAGGTTCGCTTGATCGCAGTTCGTTCGGTAGTTCTTCGATCAATTGACGATTGTTGCTAGCGAAGCCTCGCAGGTTGAATCCTCCCTCGGCGTGTGACTCGCGTACTTGCTTGACAGTTCGATGCAAGTCCTCCTCGGTCTCATAGCTAGCCACGTAGTCGTCCATGTAGTGGTTGTTCTTAATATCATAGACTGCCTCGGGGTATCTCGTTCGGTTGTCTTCGGCGTTCTTGTTGCGTACAAGATGTGCTAAACATGGGCTGCTCACGCATCCGAACAGCACTCGTGTTAACTTGTAGATGTGCGGCGTGCGGTCTCGTTCGTTATTCCTCCATAGGAATAGCTGGCTGGCTTGATCTTCGTGCTTCAGATGTATTCGCATGAACATATCTTGAATGTCCGCTGTCACGGCGAATGGATTCTCTCTGAAGCGCAGCAATATTCCCAGCAGGCTCTGAAGAAGGTCTGGACCGCAGAGAATGAAGTCGTTGAGACAAAACCCTTGACATTTTGCCGCAGCATCGAAGACAGCACGCATTTTTTGCTTCTGTAGGTTAACTACAGGAAAATGCGGTAGATAAAAGGTAAGATCGCTGACCGGCGGCTCGTTCAAACGTACGGCGTAACCCTTTTCGATTAAAGCTCTTATTTGCTTGCAGTAATCTTCGGCGAACTTCGGGTCGCGTCTCATTCGCGATTCAAGGTTCAATAACCGCGAATGCGCCGTAGCGTAGCTGGCCGGTAGTTTGACGTCATCTGTAGCCCACAGCTGTCCAACTTCATAATGATCTTCATGTTTCACGACGCTCGAATTGAAAAGGTCGACAGCTCGTTGATCCGCGGGCTTGACGTTGTCTTTGCTCGAAACTCCCAAAGCTTCTATCGCCCAGTGTTTCTTTAATTGTTCATCGAGTTCATCTTGTTCAACGCGACAATGCAGTACAACTTGTTCGTTCGTTCTGATTATCTTCGGCCGAAATCCGAAGAAACACCATCCCAAGCGGCAGCGTATGGCGGCGGGATCGAGTTCGCCTGCCATCCTTATTTCGTGCGGTATGCATAGCTGCCAGTGGTCGCCTCCGATGAGCATTTGCGGTATTCCCGTAGTGTAGCATTCATCGGCGAGGTCCTTGAGATGTTCGTACTTGATCATATCGGCTTTGTTTATGATCTGGCTGCGTAGTCCGATTCCGCGTACTGTTCGCAGCGTGATGTCGTAGCCTGTTCCGCCTCGCGCTGACCGTATCTTCGCCTTAACGGTAGCTGTGTTCGTTCGGTGCGCGATATCGCCTATACCGCGCACGCATAGCGGTGAAACAGGGCCAGACAATCCGATCTGTTCGGCGATGTCCTCCTCGATAAGGCTCAGTGTCGAGGCGTCGTCCAACATCGCGAAGATGTGTGCTTCTCCGCCCGGGCCGCTCACGGTGACGGGCAGTACTTTAAGTAGCACATTAGCAGGTTCGATCCCCGAGGTAACGTATATGCGAGCGGTATCTGGTTCATCCTGCTCGTTCGGTGCATGTGTTGTCTCGGCCTGCGTGGCGCGCGGCGCGCGCGTGGTGGGGGCGTGGCCTGTCCTCTCTCCTATCGAGTACACCGGCGCGGTCGTAGTGAGATGTACTGCGGCTTCAGTCTGTACTTCTTGCTTATCCGCGTGTAGCAAGCGATGGTGGGGATGCGGACAGCCTGGCACGTCGCATCTCTTCGCTCGGCAGTACTGGCGCTGATGTTTGTCGTTGAGGCAGCGAAAACACACCCTGTTCAGTCGCGCCCAGTCCCATCTCGCTCCGACGGGTTGGGCAGCTAATTTGCGGCAATCTGTCGTTCCATGAGTTCCTCCGCAATATAAGCAGATTGCGCGCGGGTTCTTCGTGGTGGCGTTCGTGGTATATACCACTTTCGAGGACAACGGCTGCGACGAGCGCGACTGGGACAGAGCAGGGCGGGCAACCGGTCGGTTCGTGTTGCGCTCATACCGCGCCTGCGCTGACACGGCGTTCGATGTCGCGGTAGCAGTCCGTCGCGATGTTAGAGGGGCTCTGGCGTGCGAGTATTTCATTTCCTGCTCGCTCTCGTACATCAGGAAGTCCGACAGCTGGATTATTTCAGCTTCGTCTGAGTAGCGGTGTGCGCGGGCGTAGTCACACCATCGGCTTCGTAGATGGGGGCTCAGGCGGTCGGTGATTTCCCTTATTAGCATGGGATTATCGGCGTAGTGACGGCGGTCGATGTCCATAACTGTAGATACTATGTTTGCGATCTTGATTGCGAAGTTATTTAGGTCATGCGCTGTCGGTCCGACGGTAGGCAGCCGACGCAGGTCTTCTAGTGCTTGGTCGAGTAGTACTTCGCTCCTTCCGTACTGTTTCTTCAATATGCGCATGATGAGGTCTGGACGAGTAGCTGTAGCTAGGACGTGCTGGACGCAAGCCTTGGCTTCTCCTTTCAGCGCCACTCGCAGTCTCGCCACGTTCTCGTACTCGGTGAACTTGTATCTTGTCGCTGTCTCGTTGTATGTGTTATAGAAACTGCGCCACTCGCTGACATTACCATAGAAAGCAGGTAATTCGTATATTTCTTTCGGTGCAGGTCTCGCAGCCCTCTGCATTTTTTCAAATATCTCGAACATACTGGCGGCGATGCTCTCCTGTGTCGAGATGTGCGTTCTTGGAGTTCTCGCATCCGGACTCGGCGAACGCGAGTACTGTTGCCTCCTTCTCGCGGAGGTCTTCGGTTCGGGGGTGAACGGCCTTTCACGTTCATAGGCTCGTTCGGGTTCAGGCGAGAGTGACCTTTTCCGTTCGCGGGTCCTCTCTAGTTCGGGGCTCGGCGATCGCTCAGCAGGCCTCCTCGTTCTCGGAGTCTCGAACATCGAGCGTGGTTCAAGGTTCGGTGCTCGACGTTTCGATGCCGGCTCGCGTGTCTCGTACGCCCAATCCTCAGGTTCATAATTCCTCGTAAGCGCCTCAGGTTCCGCGGCCTCGATCCCCAGCCGCAACGCTTCGAGTTTTTTGTTCAATGCTTCCGCTTCGCTTAGAAGTCTTCTTTGTTTTCCCCGTAATTGTTGCATAAGTTCAATGCCTTTGTTCCATGGTTCTATTGTTCGGTGAGGTGCGAAGGATACTTGTCGTGTCCGATCATCCTCGCGAAGTTCCCGTTCCGTATAAGTTCGTACGGAGTCGTCGTTCGGCGCGCTCGTTGGCGCTATAGCGCTTGCGGCACGTGTGTCCAGCGCCGTGGGCGCCGGGCGACTAACTGTGCGCGCATGTTCTAGCGCTCGCTCGAGTGTAAGCGTTCCCCCCGTCGGCCGGTTGCGATGTGGGCGGGGCTAATGGCTCGCTCCCCTCCATATGCCCACGTGCGTCGCCGGTCTCACTGCCGTCAGTACTGCACTCGTCCTCAGTGCGCGAGGCCCTGGCTCGTTTCATTTCGGCGGCCTCCGCTCCAGCCGCTAGAAAGCGTCTTCGTTCTTCATCGTCGTGAATCGACGACATTGATCTCGTCGTGATTCTTCTTCCCGTCATCGCTGCGGTGCTAAGGTTCCGGGTTCGTGCACGCAGTCGATGTCTCAGCTTCAGTCTGAGGGGTCCGGGAACACGATGCGGAGTTTCAGTAGATCGGTCGCTGCGTGTATCCGCTGAGTCAACCATCCGTAGTTCGGTCCGAAGTAGTTGACGTTGCTCGCAGAGGTTCGGACTGGTTCGCTATCCGGTTCGAAGGACCAAAAATATTGAGTACAGCGTACTCAACATTTCCTGTCGATAGCTCCAGTTGGCAGAGCTCGGATACACGTGGGCCGGATCTACTGATGAGGAGGGCTGGAGCGGCAGGAGGGCTTTTTCCGATTAATAGGCAGGTTCCATTTCTTCTTTTTATTGTTCCTCTTTTGGTGGAGGTCAGCTTGACACTGCTCCATAGAAAACGCGTCGCGTATATATACATCACTGGCTGTGATTTTCAGCCAATCATAAAAACATGTCGACCAATCAAAAGGCAGCGTATTTCTGTTTCATGAAATCTCAGTCTGTTCCGTTCACTAATTCTGTTGGTCCGTAAATGCTGCGCGTTGATTGGTGGACTTCACATTGGTCGATTTGTACTAGCCTACTTTCGCTAAGTTCTAATCACATTTACCTAATTTTAATTAATCCATGCCGCAATGTTTACAATCATTGTTTGTAAATAAATACTACACGTGGTTATCCAACGTTTACAACAAAAACACACGCGGAGTTGTTTACATTCTAAACAATAGGCGCTCGGATATTCTATTGTTCTCGGTCTACCTGCAATGTTTTGGGTTAAAACCTTTATTTTAAACATTGCGTTGGGTTATTGACCCAGGGGTCCATTGTATCTTTTGAATAGGTAACTGACCTATATTTAACGGGCTATACCGTTACATTTCTTACGTAAATTAAGTTCTAGCGAGGTATCGAATGGTTCATACATAGTACAAAATACGACATTTTAAATCTTATACGCTAAGTTCAGGCGATTAATATCAGCCAATAGGCGACGATCTAGGTTCGTTCATACATTTGCGTTCATGAAATTGCTTATACATTACTGATCACTTATATCTAACTTAATTACGTGAGGATCATTTATTTACATGATTTATCTTATTTCTAGGCGTTCATTGGTCGTGACGTCGTGTCGCTAACACTATGTCATCTAAAATGACAGACAGTTTCTCTATCGCAATGGCACGAGGTAAGCCAGTGACTGACGAAGTGCGGAAAATTATTATTTTCAGTAACAACAAAGGCAAATCTACGTACCAAATAGCGAAGGACCTTTCTATGCCAAGATCTACAATTCAAACTATCATCGAGCATCACCGAAAACATGCAACGATCTCAACTTTAAAGAAATCCGGCCGTCCACGTATGACTACCAAAGCAGAAAACAGGATTCTAAGGAGGATCATCAATAAAAATCGCCGTCGCAGGAGAACTTACCGTACTATCGCGTGACGCAATAAAAAAAGACGTTTCAGTCGACACCTGCAAGAGAGTGATGAAGAGGATGGGCTACGGTTTTTACACTGCAAAGGAGAAACCGTTACTTACACAAAGGCAGAAAACTAACAGGTTGAAATTCGCTAAAAATACAGGAATTGGACTGTAGATCAGTGGCGAAAAATAATATGGAGTGACGAGTCTAAATTTGAAGTCACAGTTGGCGATGAACGAAGTAAAGTCATTCGAGAAAAAGGAGAAGCATTTCAAAAATACTGCCTTAAGCGGAAGGTGAAGTTTCCAGGCTTTTTGATGATTTGGGGCTGCATGTCCGCACAGGGTGTGGGCTGTCTTCAATTTATAGATGGAACTGTCAATGCTGAAAAATACAAAAGCATCTTGCAAGAGAGTTTGCTGCCGTCTATACGAAAGTTAAAGTATAAAAATGCGTATACTTTTCAACAAGACGGTGCCGCATGCCATACCGCTAAGGCAACGATGGCGTGGCTGAAGGCTAAGAAAATTCCTACCATGTCGTGGCCGTCCAGCAGCCCGGACTTATCTCCAATAGAAACATTATGGTGGAAAATGAAGAAAAAGTTGCGAAAAGACCCTTCTCGATCAAAAGCTGATCTTAAGGAGAAACTGACATGTGTTTGGAACGGAATATCCGCTGAAGAGTGCAGAGAGCTGGTAAATACAATGCCGCTCAGGATTAAGGCAGTCCAAGATGCAAAAGGTTACGCCACAAAGTGGTAGACGTATTGTTACGCCGGTGGCATGATAAAAACTACAAATATGATTTTAGACACGTTAGAAGCGTTTTCAGTAGGCTGAAATGCGTTTTCAGGCCGTTTCAGAAGGTGTTCTTTCACATACTACAAAATCAAATATTCACCCCAGATACCGTCGTTTTCAGGCGCCTGAAACATGTTTTCAGGCCGTTTCAGGATACCCTCTATCCGATGGCGCAATAACCTGAAAACCCGTTTTCAGGCGTTTTCAGGACCCCTTTTGGGCCTCTCAAGTACAAATCGGTATATAGCTAAATTTCCCATAGGAGTGAAAGAGAAAGCACTATTAGATAGAGACAGCACGAGAGAATGTTCTGGAAGGATGTGAACGAGACAGCTATAGAGAGAACATTCTGGAAGGGTGTGACAGAGAAACCTGTAGAAAGAGACAGCGATACTCTAGAATGTTCGCGCACCTAACTCGGGAACTTTCTAGAGTCAAATCTTCTCGTACTTTGTAGATTTGAGTGGCTGGTATAAATACACAGCATGACCCGGCCGGGAGGAGTTTCAATTGAGACAGCGAAGAGATAACATCAAGAGCGAAAACTGCGATTCTAACTGCGAGTTTGCGAAGTGTTAAGTGTGTGATCAGTGTTTTAGTTTACTGTTTGTTCCTTTAATTAGTAATTAAAGTGTCAGTTTTAAATAGTGGCTTATTTATACATTTTCTATAGAAAACCCACCCCACGAACGTAACATTTGGTGTCAGAAGTGGGATAGAAAATGGGTATAACGCCACGTGACAACGAGACCGAGCCAAAAGGAGTTGTGACCCGGAGCCAAACTGCACGTGAGGAACCTGCAGCGCAGGAGGATATTGCAGTACGTGAAGAGCCTCCAGCATGTGAGGATACTGCATCCAAGCCCGGTCCGTCTGGTTTGCAGGCTAAGAGTACTCAAGACGTAGACCTCAGAACTATTCTGATTCTCCTGAAGGAACAGTCGCGCAAACAAGATGAACAGTCGCGCAAACAAGAAGAACAGTCACGGAAACAAGAAGAACAGTCGCGGAAACAAGAAGAACAGTCGAAATTGATTCTTCAAGAGTTGCACAAGGCTGCTACTGAATGGAAGCAAGAAATGTACGAAGTCCAAGGGAAGCTCAGTGACATGGAGAACAAGATTCATGTTGTAGAGGAAGCGGTTGAGCGTCGCCTCCAGAAGCTTGAATTAAAAGTAGCTAGTGGCATCAGTCCCTGCACACCTGAGATATCTGTGCCGGGAGGTGGAAAATTTAAGGCACCTCCTTTTGATGGAACATCTTCGTGGGCGGCGTACAAGCTACAGTTCGAGTCCGTGTCCAAAGCAAACGGTTGGAGTAAGGAGCAAGCGATGACGGCTCTGACGCTGGCACTTCGTGACGAGGCTCTTACAATTCTAGAAGCTCTTGGAAAAGAGCAAACTTACGACCGGCTTCTAGAAGCATTAGAAGCCCGTTACGGAGACAGTCATCTAGAACATGTCTACCGAGCTCAACTGAAAGACAGAACGCAGGGACGTAATGAGACATTGCAACAATGGGCCCTGGAAATTGAAAAGCTGGTCAGAAAGGCATACCAACGTTCAGCTGACTCTTGGATAAAAACCATGCTGGTGCAGGCATTTGTTGATGGGATCCGAGATTTGGAAGTAAGGGCGGCAGTACGACTAGGGCACCACGAAAGCCTTAAGGATGCCGTAGCTCATGCCCTAGAAGTTGAAGCTGTACGCCAAGATCCATCAAGATCCTATAAGCTACGTGAGGTATCTGCTAGGGAGCCGATTGCACCACGTCGGGAGTTTGGGCCACGATGTTACCATTGTGGAGAACGTGGCCATATACAAACTAGTTGCCCGAAAAGAAGCAGCAGGAGAGAACGAGATGAATCCCCTGTGACCAGGAATAAGGGCTCTGTACGACCAGAGCCGCAGCAGGGAAACGAGTAAGAGCCAGGACTAAGGGACGAGTGCTGGCTGGTGATCGAAATGTCCCAGTAGTGATCTCACAAGTCAACGACGGGAATAGTCTGGTCGTCAAGGGAGAAATTGGTGGAATACCATGTAACCTTACTATCGACACCGGAGCTTCTCGGACGGTGATTAATTCTTGGCTTCTGAAACACCTGACTCGAGGTCATGTAGTCCAACCGAAGCATCTACAGCTGCTTACAGCCACTGGCCAGCATATTCCCATCAAGGGGGAGACAGGAGTGGATTTAAGAATCGGCAAGCACATTTATCGGCATAAAGTGATTGTTGCCGACATAATTGACGACTGTATTATTGGACTTGATTTTATGAGGTGCCATGGTTATAAAATTGACATGGAAGTTGGAGTCCTGAAAACTAGATTTGATGAGGTTCCTATGGAAGGAGGAATTAGTGGGAATGTTTACTGCTCTAGAAGAACTGTTCTCCTACCAAAAGCACAGGTTCTAGTCCCAGTGCGTTTACCAGGAACATCAAGTCAGAGAGGTCGTCGATGTGTAGTTGTAGAAAAAGTATCCAACGGTAAACCATGGATGGCAGCTCGTACGGTGGTTACGACTTCACCTGCAGCATTTGTGAGAGTTCTCAACCTCAGTGATACCAAGTGTGTCCTTAACAAAGGTACTTTGGTTGGAAAATGTGAGGAACTCTCTTGGATACAAAGCTGTCAGGCTCCTACCAAGGATAAGGAATCTGAAGATTCCTTGCTTTCCACGGACATAGAAGGGTTGTTGGGCGAATCAAGAAATGATCTCACTCAGGAAGAGCTGGTCAAAGCACGTCAGTTATTGTTGCGGTATAGCAATGTATTCTCTGCGCATGACAGTGATATTGGAAGAACTGGCGTAGTCCAGCATGAAATCGACACTGGTGAAGTGATGCCCATTCGGCAGCGACCTCGACGAGTTCCAGTGGCACGAGAAAAGGAAGTTGAAGAAATGATCGAGGAGATGAGACGGGGCGGCATCATTGAACCTTCGACAAGCCCTTGGTGTTCCCCCGTGGTTTTGGTGAAGAAGAAGGACGGCACTATGAGATTCTGTGTCGATTACCGCCGACTGAATGATGCGACTAAGAAAGACAGCTATCCATTGCCTCGAATCGACGACACTCTAGACACTTTAAATGGAATGAAATGGTTTTCAACGTTGGATTTAAAGAGTGGGTACTGGCAGGTCGAAATCAAGGATAAGGATAAAGAGAAAACTGCTTTTTCAACTGGTAAAGGACTCTGGCAGTTCAATGTTATGCCTTTTGGTTTGTGCAACGCACCGGCAACATTCGAGAGGTTAATGGAACAAATATTAGCTAGTCTACTAGGAGATACTTGCTTGGTTTATTTGGATGACATTATCATCATTGGTAAAAACTTCGATGACCACCTTAATAAATTGGAGCAAGTATTGTCTAAGCTACGAGAGGCAAATCTGAAACTAAGCCCAAAGAAATGTTCGCTCTTCAAACAGAAAGTCAATTATTTGGGACATGTGATTTCCAAGGACGGCATCCAGACAGATCCTGAAAAGATCAGCGCTGTAAAGGATTGGCCCATACCGAGGGACAAAACTGCTGTACGTGCTTTCTTAGGACTTTGCTCATACTACAGGAGATTTGTGAAGAACTTTTCGGATATAGCAAAGCCATTGCACGAACTAACGGAAGAAAAGCGACAGTTCGACTGGACTCAGAGATGTACAGAAAGTTTCAACAACCTCAAGCAAAGACTTTGCGAAACGCCAATACTAGGATATCCAGATCCAGAAGCGGACTTTATTGTGGATACTGATGCCAGTAATACAGGCATTGGAGGAGTATTGTCACAAAAGAAGGGAGATAATGAGGTGGTAATCGCTTACTTTAGCAAGTCATTATCAAAGCCAGAAAGAAATTATTGCGTCACTCGGCGGGAACTGCTGGCCGTTGTTAAGACGTTACAGCATTTCAGCAAATACCTGTTGGGGCGGAAGTTTCGGATAAGAACTGATCATGCTGCCTTGAAATGGCTGCTGGAGTTTAAAAACCCTGAGGGACAGGTAGCACGTTGGATCGAACAGCTTCAAGAATATGACTTTGTAATCGAACACCGCAGTGGAAAATCGCATGGAAATGCGGACGCCCTCTCTCGGAGGCCTTGCCCAGATGACTGCAAGCATTGTCTTAGACAAGAGGGCAAGGAATGCTTGAGGATGTTGCGAACAGACACAGTTAGTGA
The DNA here is from genome assembly GCA_025490895.1 of Thaumatotibia leucotreta. Taxonomy (NCBI): domain Eukaryota; kingdom Metazoa; phylum Arthropoda; class Insecta; order Lepidoptera; family Tortricidae; genus Thaumatotibia; species Thaumatotibia leucotreta. The sequence goes on from JALPQI010011787.1 coordinate 29,108, forward strand.
GGAGTGGAGCGATGAATCCATGCAACATGCACAAAAAGAAGACCCCGACATAAAGCCCATTTTTGACTGGGTTAATGCAGGCGTACCTAAACCAAAATGGTGTGAAGTAGCTCCGATGGGGACAGTTACAAAAAGCTACTGGGCGCAATGGGATAGCTTGGTCATGCATAATGGCGTATTATGCAGGAAATGGGAGTCAGCGAATGGGAAAGATGTCCACCTACAAGTTGTTGTCCCAAGGAAAAGAGTGAAAGACGTTTTAGAAAGCTACCACAACGGTACTTCTGGTGGACACCTTGGAGTTAAAAGGACTTTAATGAAAATTCGACAACGATTTTATTGGATCCACTGCCGCGAGGATGTCGATGATTGGTGTAGAAAGTGTGTAAGCTGTGCATCAGTTAAAGGACCGCATACCCGAAGCAGAGGGGCGCTCAAGATCTACAATGTTGGAGCACCTTGGGAAAGGATTGCGTTAGATGTTGCAGGCCCGTTCCCTACATCAGACTCTGGAAATAAGTACATTCTTGTTGTGATGGACTATTTCACCAAGTGGCCTGAAGTGTTTGCTATTCCCAATCAGGAGGCAGTCACAATAGCGGAAAAGTTAGTCAATGAAGTAATTTGCCGTTTTGGAGTACCCCTGGAGATACACAGCGATCAAGGCAGGAACTTTGAATCTGCGGTATTCCAAGAGACCTGTCGAATCATGGGATTGCATAAGACAAGAACTACGTCATATCATCCTCAGTCCGATGGAATGGTTGAGAGATTCAATCAGACCCTGGAGAGACATCTTGCCAAGGTAGTCGAAAGTCACCAAAAAGATTGGGACCGGCATATCCCTCTCTTTTTGATGTCATACAGGTCCGCCACCCATGAAAGCACTGCAGTTACTCCCGCATATGCCAATTTCGGAAGAGAGCTTCGTTTACCTGCTGACCTCTTAACAGGACGACCACCAGATGCTCCGAGGTCTATAACAGAGTATGTGTGCGATCTAAGAGACCGGATGGATGACGTTTATAGTCTAGTTCGCGAGCACGGGCTTCAAGCTAGCACGAGGATGAAGACCAGGTATGACAGGAAGTCCAACCAAATTGGGTACGAGGAAGGCTCATTGGTGTGGCTACATAACCCTATGAGAAAGAAAGGAAAGTCTCCGAAACTGTCCCCGAATTGGGACGGGCCGTACAGAGTGGTTACGAAGATCAATGACGTTACGTATCGGATACGGAGGAATTTACGAAGCCCATGCAAGATTGTTCACGTTGACCGGCTCGCCAAATACCACGGAAATAATGATGCTCGGGACGAGCATGTCTTAGGAGGGGGTAGTGTTACGCCGGTGGCATGATAAAAACTACAAATATGATTTTAGACACGTTAGAAGCGTTTTCAGTAGGCTGAAATGCGTTTTCAGGCCGTTTCAGAAGGTCCTCTTTCACATACTACAAAATCAAATATTCACCCCAGATACCGTCGTTTTCAGGCGCCTGAAACATGTTTTCAGGCCGTTTCAGGATACCCTCTATCCGATGGCGCAATAACCTGAAAACCCGTTTTCAGGCGTTTTCAGGACCCCTTTTGGGCCTCTCAAGTACAAATCGGTATATAGCTAAATTTCCCATAGGAGTGAAAGAGAAAGCACTATTAGATAGAGACAGCACGAGAGAATGTTCTGGAAGGATGTGAACGAGACAGCTATAGAGAGAACATTCTGGAAGGGTGTGACAGAGAAACCTGTAGAAAGAGACAGCGATACTCTAGAATGTTCGCGCACCTAACTCGGGAACTTTCTAGAGTCAAATCTTCTCGTACTTTGTAGATTTGAGTGGCTGGTATAAATACACAGCATGACCCGGCCGGGAGGAGTTTCAATTGAGACAGCGAAGAGATAACATCAAGAGCGAAAACTGCGATTCTAACTGCGAGTTTGCGAAGTGTTAAGTGTGTGATCAGTGTTTTAGTTTACTGTTTGTTCCTTTAATTAGTAATTAAAGTGTCAGTTTTAAATAGTGGCTTATTTATACATTTTCTATAGAAAACCCACCCCACGAACGTAACAGTATTATTCTGCGTTGGAAACACTGAAGACGAACTTTTTTGCGTGAATTAATTTTTTTTCCATGTTTTTTTTATTACTAAGGACGGTTATTGTTTCTTTTCAGTTACTAAATAAAATACCATTTACAACTTATTTTGTTTTTACATAACTTTCAGTTACTCTATACACCCGAGTCATACTGAATTTTTAGATTGATGTTAGGTTAGTACATTTTTTTCTTACTAGACGAGCTCATTTGCATTGGGGCTCGTAGACATATTGTGGCACCTACTATACTTCGTTTTTTTTAGCATTAGAAAGACCTTTGCAGAACGAGATATAAGGTTTTTTTTATAGGCAAATTCTGCGGATCGAACTGTGAACACGAGTTATTAAATATCACATATTTATTATCATGCTATATTAATACATACATTACTCAGTGTTGTGAACAGATAAGAAACATAATGTTAGTTAATTTATATTCTAAGATGAAAAGATAAGAATTTTAATAAATTGCGTTTGCAATTTTTCATGGAAATGTGGTACATTAAAAAACCTAAAGAGGCAGACTTCTCACACAATTTTATAACGACACTGTCACTGTCCTTCGATATCATATTGTTGTCGGTTGAGTCGGTAGTGTTTTCTATTGCTGTTAGCTTACTTAAAGATTGTTGTAATCGTTTTCGTTCGATTTCGTTATTAATTGTTGATCTATTTAGATATTTTTTTTGTTGGTGCACATTTAAAATGGATGAAGTCGCAGCCGGTCCGGCTAACGTTTTTTCATCTCTAAAGAAGAAACGGCAAAAGCAAAATACTCTGACTGCCAGTGAAAAGCGGATAGTGGTGAATATTTACAAATTAGTGTCAGAAATGTGCCATAGAAAGGAATATCCCACTACATCGGACCGTGTGAAAAAGACTGCTGAGACTGCTAGCATATCGTTGGCTACGGTATTCAACATTTTGAAAGAAAAAAAAAATTTAAATGAAATTAGATAATATAATAGATAACGCTGAGGAAAATTTTATTATAAACGTTGGTGGTTCCGAGTCCTCGGACTGACAGTGAATAATGTCATCTGAGTTTTATTTTCTAATTTGTTACCAAATTCAAACTACATTAGAGCGTCCCAGATTAAAGCCGCCTATAATGGCAACAAATACTAAACGACGTTGTCGATGGGTAGGGTTGTCTTACTTTTGTCATCTGCTCAGTCTTTATGATACCGTGTCCGCTTTTATACCGATAGTTTAAATCTTTAAATGCATGACTTTTAAAAGTACTGGGTGTGCATAATGTAAGCTAGGTTAAATATGCAAATATTGTTAAATTTTAGACTGCAAACTTAATTAAATACAGTAAATTTTATATAAAATCGGTACGATATGAGTTACAAATTTATAAAAAAAAATACTTAGTTAAAAACCGCCAAACGAAAACCTTCAATATTTAACTTTTGTCTAAATTGCCGCCATCTTGCTTATAAAACACTTATAACTTTTTTTAAATACAGTTTTACCAACAAATTAATAATAAATGTGAAAACTATGCGTTCAGCCAGTATCGGTAACTATCAAATGATATGTATGTACATAAGTTCCGAGAAATTCAGTGGTATCGGCCGAAATCGAAAAAGGAAGGTTTACGACCACTGCTTCTTTGTTCACCCGTTTGACAGATAATTCTAATCTTAAAAAAAAACGAAGTATACAAAGAAATACATTTCAGGTTTTTCCTAGTTCTAGGTAGTACTATCTCTGGCAATATACAGTTTTTATAAAATGTTCACGCCTCTAAGTAAAACTACTGGTTACCATTTTAATTATCGATAAAGTATAATCGGTCAAGAGGTTTTTATTTTTAGTCTAGGCCTCAGTGGTTAGAAGGAAAGAAAGTTGGTTGTTTTGGTGCACTGATGCGTCTGGTCTCGTATGCGCGCAACCTGGGCGCTGTTGTCGCGCTCACGGAGCCCTCTAATTCGCTACCGACGGTCGTCTGGATTGGTCAACGCCGGTGCCAGTGTTACCAGGCGTTAACATAAATTATCACTAGTGTTGGCAACATGTTTTCTTTAAAAGTTTCGTCGGTCATTTGTGACACCTGCAGTTGGCCCTGGATCTGAAATGAGAATACTCATTGTCAAAATGGTGTCTGATGATTACTGGAATAAAAAATACATTTCAGCTTTATTTATTTTATTTATTTATTTATTTAATCTTTATTGCACAAAATAAAAATCATACAAAAGGCGGACTTAATGCTATGAAGCATTCTCTACCAGTCAACCATCGGGCAAAACAGAGAAACTGTGAGCGGTGCAAGAGAAGCTAATAAACAATGAATAAAATAACAACTGATACAATACTGAACACACTATTACATAGATAATAATATACACACTAATATATATATATATATATATATAAATATGACGGCGGCGTCATCATGTAGAATCTAAAATGTGAAAAATATCCAATAGTAATCAATGTACAAAAACAACAGCTGCACCTGACCTGACCGATCAGGCGATCACGCCACTATGACGTCACGCCACCTGCACCCGCCCGGACTCTCTAAGTCCTATAAGTAACCTGACTGATGGTCGGTGGGGGCATTCTTGTCATCGAAATGGTTAGTTGCAGACGTTGTCTCATACGCTTTGTTATTTTAAGATTGATGTTTTAATATCGCGAATTGGTGAAGAATAAACCACTGCTCAAATACGAAGTTGGTAATTGTCTCATTCATTGGACCCTAAACCCTACTCTTATTATAATAACAGAGGAGACGCCAATATCAGAAGTGCCGAACCCAAATTCGCCATCAAATCAAGTCTACATTCGCTTAAATGTTGGCCTATTCGGTTGGATTGGACGCAGTAGAGAGCTGTAGGTACGAGTAGTATTTTCGTCCATTCTCTGTCAAAGATGATTCCATCGGATCCGAACATACCAGGATCGATCAAGAGAATTTTCTCCGCGGTTTCACACCTAAACTAAGGAATGTGGAAGCCACCTATAAAGAGAGTGATCCCAGGAGTTTCATCAATAAAACTACGTACATCGATACAGTAGTTTCGAGAGAATTGCAAATTATGCGAAGAAATTGGTCACCGTGGTGAAGATTATGACGGCCGTATGAACAAAAACAAACCAACCTAAATCTACTGTTCCCTGCTACGTGTGAAACTACATCAACCACGACGCTACTTTCTGTCCTATGCGGTACAAGAAACGAAAGGAAGATGGAACTTCAGCTACGGGCAACAATACCTACCGCAAATACCAGCAAACAAGTGATAATTTTAACTGCTTTGCATGGCTCTTTGAGCCTGGTGTAGAATATAATTGTGACTAAGCAGTCATATGAATTGCAATAATGGTGAGTCATTTCTTGAACAAGCAGTTTTGAGAAGTATCTTAATAATCCCGTAATTAACAATCTGCACGTACAATATAGTACATGATTTATCATTCGATTTTACCGATCACGATGCGTCACATCATAATGAGAACATAAGCAGGAATTTGTGTCCCAATTTCCGGTACCTATAACTTTTTCTGAGACATTGATGCGTAATTATTGTTAAATAAACAATAATTTGTTTGATAGTTGGTCATTTGACAAAAACTTAACGAGATAAGAAACAAATCGTCAACGTCGTGAAAAAAAAAAAAAAAAAAAAATTCAGCAACTTTATCGATAAACACCCAAACACGTGAATAAGTACAATCGGAGAAATTAAATCAATTTGATTGGTTCCTTATCTCTTGGTTATTTCCAACTGGATCTAAACCCATGTAGCTAGTAATAAAAAAAAAACGCTGAAATCGCAATGCGTATGTGCGATTATAATATCAGACCCAATAGGTGCCTTGCCTTTGAATAGTTACCAAATTGATAAATGGCATGGATTAGTGGCCAAATTGATAAATGATCCGGATTTTTTTTAGGAACATATAGCTTCTGGTTTAAAGTTCACAAAGACTGAACTAATTAAAACAAAAAAAAGATACTAAAAAAAAAAATCACAAGCAAATACCAATTAAATATCTTTTGGCTTAATAAAAAAAAAAGAGAGCCCTTTGAGAACACTGCCCTAAGACTTGACGCTAAAATACTTGCTCACACATAATGACGCGTTGACGGCGTCAGAGTTCAGTGCCCGTCGACATCAATAAATTTCTATCTAAAGTAGGATTTTTATTTAAATTCTGCGTTATCATGAAAATGACAACAAAGTAGTCTAAATTTAAAGTCTTCTGAAGAAGTATTTAAGACCAAATGTCCAAAAAATTAAGCAAAATAAAAAATGTATGCACCGGGTACCTACCTATAAAAATTACAAACGCTGAAATCTGTTGTCACATGTCACTCGTATCAGTTTGAAACTTTAGCAGTTGTAAGTGGTAGTCGTAAAACACTTTTGTTATTAAATTATGGTCGAAAATTACAAGATTTACTGATTACAATATAATATAGCGATTTAACTTCCTTAAAAGGGCGGTATCAATAGCTTAACTGCAAAAAACAACTTTAATAAATCATTAAAGCGATTTTTAAATTTCAAAATTATAAAAAAATACCATTTCAGTTAAAAATGTCACCCA
>JALPQI010011788.1:0-33833 GCA_025490895.1 Thaumatotibia leucotreta
AATAATAATAACAAGAGATGTTAAGTCTCTAAAAGTCAGAACATTTATGTCTAATGTTTTTTAGAGAACTAAAGGTCTCTGTCAGGATTAGTATTATTAATATTAGAGCAAAAAGAACTTCGGAGTGCATTGCTTACCGTCGAGGCACGTAAATGAACGTTTTCTCTCGGCTTTTCAATATCACGAGTAGAAAGTGCACGGTCAGAGCGGATCAGCGCTCATTATCTCAAACCGTTGCTTTCCTCAGCTGTCAAGCGTTCAGTGTCTTAAGGGTGCTCCACTGACGCGGAGCGGAGCGGAGCTGTGGGAGCTCGGCCAATGAGACCGCATCACAGTGTTTCGAATTCAAATAACGTAATTGGTCAATTTGCACCGCTCCGCGTCAGTGGAGCCGCACCCTAAGTCCTAGCTGTGGCACTTATAAATTTGCAGATTATCGTAGAAGCGCCAATACAGCACCAATAATCAATACTTGCAATCATCATCAGGGCTCGGATTTTTCATCGCAGGGGAGAAGACATTGGAGAACCATAAAGTCGTCATCTACTTCTTGTTGTACGGATATTACAATCTAAGAGCATTTGTACCTAATATTGTTTTGATCTATTGGAAAGTACCTATAATTATTTATAATCAACTTTTGAAAGTATATTTTGTGTGAGTATAAGAATGAATATGACTAATGTTAATAACGGATTATCAGCTCCGTAGTAGGTACTCTAAAGACTTACCATACGATGAAAAATCCAAATCTGGCCATAAGTCATCAGTCAAATATATTGCATCGGCCAAGGTGCTTTTGCCAAGTTGCAAAAGAATAAATACCTACATGTTCAGATATTTTCAATTCAGATTGCCGAAGATTTATACGGCGCCTTACACTTTCAGATGATTTTGAGACTCAACCATCCCAGATAGCATCAGACTTGGCACTCGACTGGCACTAATTGGCCAAGTCACTAATAAGCCTGCTACTAATTATACCACGACGGTGGCAAACGAGCCATTTTGTCTATAACCTAGTCTTAGATCACGTAAAACTACCTAAGTAGGTTTATAAAAAAACTTTTTTCTGCCCTCCGGCCGGTAAACAGCACTTTGCCGGCCGCTGCGCTATACTAAGTTGCCGCCTGCCGGCTCCATTGTGCAGAAAAATAGTACCTATACATACTTCAACCGTTAAATGGGAAATCCTCGGATCACATGTTTGTCGGATCACACGTCATCCGAGACATTTTCCACTTAAACGGCCTTGGTAAGTATGTAATCTACTATACCTTTATAAAGAGTTGCCTGATTAACATGACATGACATGTAACAATTGTTTTTTCGTTATCAACCGACTTCACAAAAAGGAGTAGGGTCTCAATTCGACTGTATATTTTTTGTTACCTCAGAACTTTCGACTGGATGAAACAATTTTGATAATTATTTTTCATTTGAAAGCTGATGCTTTCTGATTGATTCCTGTGTAATTTGGTCCACTGATGGTGGGCAGCTATTAGCGTCGTCACAGTGAAGTACATTACTGCGATCCTCAATCCGCTTGCCCAGCGTGGTGGTGATGGACATTTACCTCCATTCAAAGCGTCTACTTATGCGCAGAGTTAACATGAGAGGCCTATGTCCAGCAATAGACTAAGATAGGTCCGTTACTGAATAGCTTTAATAATATTATTTTATAATCAAAACTACAATTTATGTACATAGATTAAATCTAATTAATCTTTTTAACCTAACCTAAATCTAAGTGTTAGCGACACGACGTCACGACCAATGAACGCCTAGGAATAAGATAAATCATGTAAATAAATGATCCTCACGTAATTAAGTTAGATATAAGTAATCAGTAATGTATAAGTAATTTCATGAACGCAAATGTATGAACCGAACCTAGAAGTCGCCTATTGGCTGATATTAATCGCCTGAACTTAGCGTATAAGATTTAAAATGTCGCATTTGTACTATGTATGAACCATTCGATACCTCGCCAGAACTTAATTTACGTAAGAAATGTAACTGTATAACCCGTTAAATATAGGTCAGTTACCTATTCAAATGATACAATGGACCCTTGGGTCAATAACCCAACGCAATGTTTAAAATAAAGGTTTTAACCCAAAACATTGCAGGTAAACCGAGAACAATAGAGAGATCCGAGCGTCTATTGTTTAGAATGTAAACAACTCCGCATGTGTTTTTGTTGTAAACGTTGGATAACCACGTGTAGTATTTATTTACAAACAATGATTGTAAACATTACGGCATGGATTGATTAAAATTAGGTAAATGTATTTAGAACTTAGCGAAAGTAGGCTAGTATAAATCGAACAATGTGAAGTCCACCAATCAACGCGCAGTATTTTCGAACCAGTAGAATTAGTGAACGGAACAGACTTAGATTTCATGAAACAGAAATACGCTGCCTTTTGATTGGTCGACATGTTTGTACGATTGGCTGAAAATCACAGCCAGTGATGTATATATACGCGACGCGTTTTGTATGGAGCAGTGTCAAGCTGACCTCCACCAAGAGAGGAACAATAAAAGGAAGAAAAATGGATCCTGCCTATTAATCGGAAAAAAGCCCTCCTGCCGCTCCAGCCCTCCTCATCAGTAGATCCGGCCCACGTGTATCCGAGCTCTGCCAACTGGAGCTGCCGATAGGCAATGCTGGGTACGCTGTACTCAACACTAAGATTGGCCCTTGTGGCATTGTACCGAGGATGCTGGCGGCATTTCCTCGCTGTCAATACTGATGCGTCGTGCGAGGAAGTCGCCAGGTCTTCGGTCTTTAGTTACATCAACCAGACCTTTCGCGATCACAGCAAATAATTTGCGTGCGCTGGGGCCCCATGAACCTAAAGTTTCTACGCCAAACGGTACAAAATCGTACTTTTTGCCGAGGCCCTTATATTCATTACGTTTAAAAATTCGGCACTTTCAGAAGCAGTTTGCTTAAACGTAGTTTGCTGAAGATGGGACGGTGCCAGGGTGTCTACGCAAGTGATGATATGATATCTCACTGGCACTGTATTCCAGGTCGGGAAATTAGACGCGATGGAATCACTGAGCCCCCAATCCTGTCTGTAAAGGCAATACTAACATTACCTAACCTATACATTTCCTGTGTTTAGCGCCGCGAAAGATCTTAAGTGCGTTCAAAATCATATCTGAACGTGACTTTAAGATGCTAGTAATAAAATAAGGTTTAGAATTCCATGAGTATCGAGATGCACATACGTGAGACGGTAATAGCGGGGGGATAAGTGACGACATGAGGTGTCACAGGTTGTGTGTGACAAGGATAAATTGCTGGCGGGACATTCATTTGGTGCCCCGGTCTGTAGTACTGTGCACAATGGGTTTAATACAACGTGCAGTTAAGATTACTTTTTATATTTATTAAGGTTTGGAAGAGACTGGAGAGAGTGTTATAAAGTTGTGTCGCTATTTGTTTTTCCTGATTTTTCATATGGGAGGAATGTTTTTTGTTCTAATTTAAATAGAACGGATTTGATGTTTCGTAGACATCAAATCCGTTCAAGATTTTCAGGAATCAGTATGCAGGAACAGGTATATTATTATCCTTTCTCATATTACGTGTAACTAGTTAACAAAACATTATTATATTATTCGTACATACAAAATACACGGATTTAAAAAACTCACCCGCGTCAAACTTCAAATCATGTTATGAGTCTTTCCGGTGGACATTTTAAAAGTTAAGGACTATGAGAGTTAATTTTCTTATTAAACACTTATTGTCATTTAAAAGCACCTATTTCCGATTGAATTGTATGATAAAAATCACGACTACACTCCTACCAGTTGCTTAATATTGGCCACAGGAAAGAGGGGCTCTACAGTTCAGCTGAACACGCACTTTTTCTTTCCTGTCGATAGTTAACAGCCTGTGGATAGGTAGTAATAATTTTTATCTACATCCATATCATAAGTTGTCTACAATATGTTTAGCGGCGGTAAGCAAATAGCCTACTTTAAGAAATCTGTATCTGTGGGTGTATCATAATTTTTACTTTACGATATCGGCAACCGATATCTTAATCACAATTAAATTTCGAACATTCTGTTAAAAAGAAAAAACACACTTTAACTTCGATTATCGAATTAATCGATTTGTAATTTCATTCACATTAAAATTCATATTCCATACATTCTTCTAAATCTCGAATACTGAGAATCGATTTGAGAATTGATATCGACTCAAGACCTTACCTGGTTTATGAATAAAAAAAAACTAATGTCAGTTCAGTCATTTGTTTTGTTTGAATTGTTTCAAACAAGGAGGTTGGAGCTCTTAGGGCGCCTAAAGGTTACACACTAAAGAGGTCCGTGCTCTGTGGTTTCAAACATCCAACTTTTTTGGACTGTTGACTTGAAAGTTAAATATTATCGAGTTCGTTGTGAAATATTTACACTGAAAAATTATTTATGACGACGAAGACAGTGATGTTGAAATGTGTGAAACACCACCAGAAATCCGGGACGCCGCTACAACCGTGACCAATAATTTGCTGCCACAAAAATAAACATATTGTAGAAAACTTATTATGTGCATGTAGATAAAGTTACGTATGCAACTGTTCATAATTAGGCATTATGAACCAGTCACATAAAATACTATTATCATACAATGCAATGAAAAAAGAGTACGTCTTAATGAAGATTAGGCTTTCATAAGAAAATCAAGCTTTATAAGCTATAGGCCTTAACGTTTAGATTGTCCACCGGAAAGACTCCGAACATGGGTTTGCCTTTGACCCACGGTCCTCATTAATAAACGTCTCTTAACTAAATAAATAAGCCGCTAAGTATAGGTTTTAACAGATTAAAAAAAATCCTCCCCCAGGTACGAAACTCGTCAGCCTCCGTAGTCTAGTTGGTAGTGGCCCTGCCTACAAAGCTGGAGGTTCCAGGTTCGAATCCCGGCCAGGGCATTCTTTGTGTATTTATTTATCACAAATGTTTGTCCTTGGTCATGGCTGTCTATGTATTTAAGTATCTATATGTATCTATCTATTATATATATCGTCGCCTGGTACCTTACTACATTACAAGCCTTAATTGAGCTTACCGTGGTACTAGGTCGATTTGTGTAAGATGTCCCAAGATAATTTTTTTTTTATGTAGGTATGCTCTGCATGTATTACTCGATATCTCCGAAAAACGTGAACCAATTTCCAAATATTATTTTTAAATTGAACTGGTGTAACCCCCAGATGGTGATGGCTTATTTATTTTTATAGAGTATTTATTTATGTGTATAAGGGTTTCGTAACATGAAAAATATTAAAACGAAGAAAACTTTACTTTTTAAAAATTTATCAGCTAAGTAATCATAATTAAATATCACATTAACATTAAACGTAATACATCACATCCAAAAATATACCTATACCATTTGTCACCACAATCTAACAAAAATGTACACCAACAAGGCTGACTTTCCATTGCATTTGATGGCTTTTAAACATATATTGTGAAACACGCTACGTTCGCAGATAATAATATATTTTTACGTTCATACTAAAACATAATCAATAATATTAAGTAAAAATCTATGAGAACTGAAGGTTTAAGTTTTTAAGTTGTTAATCAAATCAAGATTGTGTTCTAAAAGTGCGTACCGTAAAACGGGGTAAATAGGAATGGCGGGGTAGTAATTAGGAACGTAGAGCAAACTGGTCTGTTAACCCAGGACAAAGAGTCCAATTTAGAACTACAGTATTTTTCATGTATTCTAAACTGGACTGTTTGTCCTGGGCTAACAGACTAGTTTACTCTACATTCCTATTTACCCAGTCATTCCTATTCCATTTCTACGGTAATTAAGGCATAATGCACGTTTTTAGGTTAGTTTTTTTATATTCCACTGACGAATGGTATACATAATTATCTAAAGTTATTTGTACCTAAACTTATATTATCCCTACAAGGGATCTCTTTCAGCTAACCTATAATATCGTTAACTAATAGTAATAATGTATTGAGTATGTTAAATATTTACTCCCTTAGTCATAAACGTCTCCTAATTTAGCAAGCCGCTAAGTATTGTCTGTCACTTTCGGTCTTAAAGTCATATTGATAAGACCGAAAGGGACAAACCTTAGCGGCTTGCTAACGTTTATGAATAAGGGGGTCAGATGTGAAGTTGGGAGTCTATACAGCGTGTTTTTCTTCATATGCTATAACTTTAAGGGAAGCTTATTTAGGTCAAATATAATTAATTTCTCTAAGAAACTAGTGTTTTAACTCTTACCGTTATTGAGTTATTAAAAAAATAAGTTTAATCACTGAACATGTGTATTGCAACCTTTATTACATTCTAATGTTACTTATTTTGACATGTGCCGTCAGTCACCTGAGATTAACTTTTATTTTATTCTTAAGGTTCTCTCACACTTACCATTTCATTTATTATGTATGAAAACAAAACAAAATATTTTTTATCGAATTTTCCAAAAGCCGTTAGACCAGACAACTTCTATGAATGGCCCAAGTAACCTGTCTTATTTATCGCAAATCGAAACGAACACCCTGTATATTATAATAATTATGTAACAATAGGAAAAACCAAAACGCGTACTTTGTTTTTGGCCGTGTGGTGTGGTGATGGCAGTAAGAATACATTTGTCACCATCCCAACTCCTCCTGCGGGTGTCGTAAGAGTCTACTAAGTGATTGAAGTATCACTGAGCATCATTTGATAAAAGATTGATGATGGGCAGCAGCATCATCATAGTGGACAAATTACTCTATCGCCAATACGCTTGCCCAGCGTGGCGATTATGGGTATTTATATACCCATAATCGCCTAATGCCGCCTAACCGCCTAAGCAGTGGACTATCATAGGCTGATGATGATGATGATGTACTTTGTTTGGTATAGGTACCTATAACCAATAAAAAAACCTACTTTATTTAATATTATTATGTTATTTGTTGCCATTCCATTTCCAATAGCATGCCAAAATTTTTGGCAGCCAAACAATGAGGAGCGTTAGCTGTACCATGCCTTTTCAAGTATCGTTTTCTTTCGGTTTTACTCGATACGTAAATCATTCTATCGTGCTCGCGCTTATCTATTGAAGCGAGCGCGATGGCCAAGATGCTTAGCCAAGTTGCCAATCGCTAAAGCTTAGTAGCGTATCGTAGTTTTCCCTCTCTGTCACTCTTTCATATTAGTGCGACAAAGACAGTTAGCTGCCTTTCGCTTACGATTGACGATATAGCGCTAGCGATTGGCAACTTGTCTAAGCACCCTGTTTACGTATCGAGTAAAACCTAACGTAGCTGATAGTTGCCAAGTCATGGCTACGCTAAAATTTGTCTCTTTCTGTAGAGTACAAATGCCAATGTGCCTCATAGCGACAAACGTATTTCAAGAATATTACGAATATGAAACACGTATTTGTATAACGGCTTAAATCCATCACTACCAAACTTTCTTTAAATTTTTCATCGACACTTTCAACACATTATTCTTGAATCAGCCAGCACCCATCATGAACATTTCTGTACATTGGCTATTTATAGTTATCACACATTGAAATCCTTATCTGTCTTTATTCTCAAGGTCCGATAGGCGCCATAGGTTCCCTCATCCAGATCGTCGTGTCTATGCAGAGACCTGCAGGAATGCGTGCGCGTGAGCATATCATAGGACCCTATGTTGGCTCTCACACGAACCGCACTCTTGTGTCGAGTTCTTGTCCGCGTTTCTGGTTTTAAGACTGTGTCGTAGTATTTCCGTTCTTGAGATTGCAGCCATTTTGAATTGGAGAGAAGCTTCTTGGTCCATTCATCTGAAAGGAGAAAGATCATTTTATATTTATGATATCAGCGGAGGTATAAGTTGCTTGCCTGAGTCCAGCAGATGTCCAATGCAAATAGTAAATATTGTTTTACAGTCCTGCCATATTTTTTGGTTTCAACTAAATACTTTTAAAGGGTTTTTTTTCAACGTTTTGGTGTTTCAATTTAGCTTGTATTCGTTTTCACTCTTTTATTCTTTTTTAATTTTTACTCATTATCTCATTAATTTCTATAGGTTCGTATCAAATCAGTTAATTTTGTATTTAAAATCGGCTGAAGTTGGAAAGTAGGCGAGATGATGAAAAACTTGTCACAACTCTATTGCAAAAGAAACAGGAGCCCCTAAATATTAAATTCTATATAGCTACTTTAGCTGCTAGAGTGTACTGGGATAATTCCGAATGTCAAAAAACGCCGGGTAATTTCGAAAGGAGACACTTAAGATGATTTAATTACGAGTGATCTTCCTGTGATTTTTTGGAATTAACCCAAGGCATCCTACAAAATCCGATAAAATCTAATATATTAAACGGCATCATTACCATTTAAATCCTTCATGGCCCCCGCCTTCCCACCATACTCATAAGGCAAACCCTCATCAGGGAAATAGTCCACGCCCATAGCTGTGTTTATCTGTTCATCTCCAGAATGGATCTGGACCACTTTGCGTCGCCATGGGTACAGACCCAGGTGTAGAAGGAGGAGAGACATGGTCTTCAGTCGCTGGGTGTTGATCACGTGGACTTCAGCGAAGCGGGTGGGATACGCTGACTGAAAAAGAAGACGATTGACTTAAATTCGTTGAAAGATTGTTTTTTTTTGTCAAGTTTATTATTATATAGAATGGCCAGTAATGGATTTATGTATAATAAGTTAGTTATTAGAAGTGTCTTTTCAGCAGGCAACTGTATGTCTCAAATGCAATCTAAAACTTTTGCAAAATGCTAGGAGATTTTTTTACCACCATACTTTTATGCACCTACTGTACTATAATAGATCATGTTGGTCCCTTTAACATTCTTATTGATATTTTTATGTAAATTTATCACAGGTTTCAAAAAAGTTCCGAAATCTAGATCAACTAGTTGACATAAATCTTCAAAAAAATTCAAAATTAAAAATATTTTATTCGATAACTTTAGAAGTAATAACAATATCTACGCTGGTGCCTCTTTTTAAGTGTTAATACACTTGTGCTAAGTGAGCACCGCTCATCCAAAGAGTAATTAAATAATACATTATAATCTTAGGCTATCTTCTGAAGAATACAAAATTTAATATTAACAAAACGTCACCACGCGATGTTTCGACTTTCGATCTAAGATCTTTTTGCACCAAAATCAGAGCCAGTCATTAAAATTCCGTTTTAGAAGCAGTATCTATCACAAGACGCGCACGAGTGATTCCATCTCTCCAGTACACGGCAATTATGAAAGCATTCGAGCGAGAAATCCAGCTAACAATCTAATTGGTTATCATCTCGGGCGACTAATATACAGGTTGACAAAATAGGCATAAAATTTTTAAGGGTTAATAGGGCTTATTGATAAAACGTTACTGTCTAAAATAACTATAAGTAGGTAACAATCTGTGCACGACGCACCTATACAGACACCTTTTTGGAATACTTTTTTATCTTTTAATAGTTTTTGTATTTTTTCAGACTTATTGTTTTGTAATTCATTTTTGTTATTCTGCCCTGAAGATTCGTATAATAAACATGCTTTGATCAGCGCCAGTTTTTTTTCTCATCAGTAACACAATCAATATCGAAATCACAAAAAAAAAAACAAATCTGCAGATGCTGCTCCACATTATTTGCCAATTGAAAACTAGGAGTTCATATGGAACACTGTTTATTTCATGATTGAGATATTGCTCCTAATGTTCATTGTTCATCAATATGACCTAGACTTCAAATCTCCAAAATTTTTACTGTGAACATTATGTCAACCTGTATAAAAGTACGACTGCAAGAAGAATATTCGAAAAGATCGATTATTCGTGAAATTGATAATTATGTTTGGTAAATCAATTAAGCAGTTTGTCTAGTCTTAATTGAGAGTAAAAAACAGTCTCGCTCTATAAATTTTTGGCGTCAGTCAATGAAGCAGATTAAACTAAAAAAGTAGGTAAATACGAATCAGACTCGCAGAACGAAGGTTTTGTCCACTCGCATAATATTTTTTGGGGTTCCGTAGTGAACTAGTAGCCCTTATAGTTTCGTCATATCCTCTGTCTGTCCGCAGCATAGCTCAGTGGCCGTGGGCACTAGAACATTGTAATTTGCTTCAGGTATACATATTAAGTATTAAAAATGAGACCATCCGCAGCAGAACCAAAGTAACCGAAATAGCTCTCCGAATCGCTAAACTGAAGTGGCAGTGGGCGGGGCACATTGCGCGTAGAACCGATGGCCGTTGGGGCGGGAAGGTTCTTGAGTGGCGACCACGCACCGGAAGGCGTAGCGTGGGTAGGCCCCCCACAAGGTAGACCGATGACCTGGTGAAGGTCGCAGGAGTACGCTGGATGCGGGTGGCGCAGGACCGGTCATTGTGGCAATCTTTGGGGGAGGCCTATGTTCAGCAGTGGACGTCTTTTGGCTGATATGATGATGATGATGATGATGATGATACATATTAAGCACGCTGACAAAGTGGTAGAATAAAATTTACATTTTTTCTCTCGTAATAACGTGGGGAAGTTTTATTTTGCTGTAATCCTATAGTATAGTATGGGGTATCGTTAAATAGGTCGGTCTTTTAAAAATAAAAGCCCTAACTTTTGATCCGTGGGTCCAAAAAATATGAAAAATCTATTAAGTATAGAATTATTTCGAACTTAATCAGCCTAAGTGTTTTTGAATAACTACAGAACTCTACATTGAGCTTGGTCCGACATGCTCTTGGTCAGTTTTTTTATTTTATTTAGTCAAACTACTCAGGCACCGAGTAAGACGAGATACAAAGTCTCTTCATAAGAAGGTGCATATGCAGGTGTGCCATGGAAACCTTTAACATGCAGGTTTCATATGCATGTTAAAGGTTTCCATGGCTGTACAAGGTGGTAACGAGCGTGATGGAGACTTTTGGACCAGGCGTGGTGAAGCTGGGTTTTTGGGATAGTTTTAGTATTAGTTAGTATTATGTTATAGTATAGGTATTTAATTTAATTGATTTCAAGCGCCTTATATAAGCTTCGGGTGGCCAGAGGGCTGGCCAGTTCGTGCAAAGACTTAAGGTGCGTTCAAACTAAAAGAGCATTCGCTGTTCTAACCTCACACTCTACGAAAATCGATCGGTACACAAAACGTGATTGGTTGATTTCGTAGAACGGGCGCTAGAACAGCGTATGCTCTTTTGGTTTAAACGCATCTTTAGCGTAAATAGCAGTCCAACGCGGCTTTGCGGCCAGCCTTCTGGGCACTCTACCTCCCCAGCAGGACCTGGGGCAAATTTTTTATTTATAATTTATGTTTACTGTGAAATACTTTTTCTTGTTTTTTTTAATAAATAAATAATTGATTTCATGATTAAAGAGTGTATTATTCATCAAATCCTCTAATATGCTGCCGGGAATCAAGTAAGGCATCAAAATGAAGTACCTTCATACACCATATAAAATCCTTCCAGTAGGTTCCTTTGAAGTGGTTCTTGATATGTCCTGGCTGTAAATCGCTGACGTCTATGAAAACCACCTCTTCACCTGGAGTTGGATCCTCCCGTAACCTGAAATGGTTAACAACACAAATATACACTTGGAACCCTAAGTTACTCTAGAACCTTGTTAAATTAACACGTAGTAAAGAGTTTCTTATAATTTGATTTATAGCGTCATTATGACATAGTTCTTACGTGGCCTTAACTAGGTTTCAATTGATAGACTGTACCTAAGTATAATTCAAATTGACACATATTCTCGTACTCAATATTTTGTTGTTTCTAAATTGCTTGCAGCAATCTTGCCAATATCGCGATCGTCAGACGTAAAACCTAATCCAGCCGATGTCAATCTCCTATTTCAGTCTAATTATTATTAGATCCAGAAATATTGTCCACCCACAAGATGAACAGACGACCTTATGAAGGTTGCCGGGACATGCTGGATGCAGGTCACATCTAACCGGTACATGTGGAGATCCAGAGGGGAGGCCTATGTTCAGCAGTGGACGTCTTATCTGCTGAGATGCTGATGATGATTATGAAATATTCAAACGATTCGCATTAAGAAAAACTTGAAAACTGAGGAAAAACTCGCTATTGAGTCTTCTTTTATAAGTAATTGTTATTTCAAATAGCTGCAAAGTAAATGTAAACACGTTACAATAGACAACAAAGAGACTATTGTTTCTTTTGTCTGAGTGTTATATTATAATAAGCGGAGTTATTGAAAAGAGATACATAAACTGAATTTTTTTTTTTTTTTTTTTTTAATGGCTAGAACAAAGGTTACTCTTTATTAAACTTAGACATAATTAAACATACAACATTATATAAAACTAAAATATACAAATTACAAAACTAAAACTTACCTAAAATAACCCACACTGCATCGTACCTGGCCCAAAGGTTCCCATAATGCCTGCAGCGTTCCCCCTCTGCACTGCTATGGAAACCTGTTGAACCAGGTACGACCCACAGCGAGGATCGTGACCCCTGTCCCGAAGCCGCCGACCAAGCTCCTTAAATAGGCGGCGAGCCTCTGAGCCCCAAGGTCCCGCTGTTTCTATAGCCACCGGCACAAACTCATACCCCGATTCCAGGGCGGAGTACTTATTATGCTTGGCTTTAGCGGCGGTTTCAGCCGCCGAACCCGCACATCTTATGGTCCGCCTCAAGTGGGACGCAGCGAATGTGCTAACACAAGTTGCGTCCCACAAGAGGCAGCGTCCTCTCCGCCATGGGATCAGGGTTAACCCATCCGGTTGTTTCCCATCAGTACGACTTAAGCGAGGGGGCTCCAAGACGCACGGCACGCCGGCTGATGTCATTGCTCGACGGACGATTTCGTTTACAGTCTGGTGCCTCGGAAGCCGACCAGCGCACCTCTGGCAGCTCAAACCGTGGTGGCCATTTTCTGCTACCAACGCCCCGCATTTGCAACGATGAGCCTCACACACCTTAGCCCCCAATCGGAGGGCCACTGCTATTCTCACGGAGTCGTTGTCCAGCAGTGTACCTAGCTGGGGCGAGGGCAGTGCATGTAGCCAGGCCCCTGACTCTGGTTGTGAGACGGCCTTAAGACGCGCCAAATCTACTCCCGAGGAACCAGACAATAATCTTGTGTGTATTCCTTTGCTCCAAATGTCATCCCATTGCCTCTGCATGGTGGGGTCGTCAGGGCGTGTGTCACCAGGGACTTCTACCGACCACCTTGCGAGCGCCTCCGAAACGAATGGAAACGGGGAGCTATTGTCACCATTGAAAGGTAAAATTCGAGTGACAAGTTCCACGGTCCCATGTGAAGAAGCTAGAAAGGCAATCAGGCCGACGTCCTGTACGCGACGAATCCCAAAGCCACCGAAGCGTATTGGGAGACTCGCTTGTATCCACTGTTTTTCGGTAAGATTGACGTTTAGTAAAGATTCTAGGGTGGACTTTAGTTCGTTGTCTATTTCTTTTGCTTCGTTTGTATAAAGCCATGACGGAGAAGTTCTTAATAAGTATGTCATTCTAGGTGTAGCGAAACAATTACGCAATAGGGCCAGGGAAACGTGTGATGACAAATTTGACAGCTGGTCTCGAGCTGCAACGAGGGAATGTTTTTTGGCTTGCAGAGCAGCGCTGACGCCATCAGGGAAGATAGGTGCTCCTAATAAAGAAAGGGATGCTCTGTCAAGTTTTTTAATGCCGGGCAACAAATTTTCGAGGGCTAACAGGGATGAAGCTGGTATAGGTACGGCGGAAAAGAGCTCACATTTTGCGGTGTTTAACTCGAGGCCGAGCTCTTTTAACGCGGGTATAAGCTTTTTTAAGTCCTCAATTATATCTTCGGGCTTTCCACCGATGGTACCATCATTTAGATACCACACGTTAAGCGGAGAATTTAGGGAGGTAATGACCTTATGTATAGCTAAACAGAAAATAAGAGGGCCCAAAGGATCGCCCTGTTGGGCTCCGACTTGTGATAGTATTGTGGGATTCTCTATTGCTTCCGAATAAAATGCGTTTCTTCGTTAATTTAGATTTATTTTCACCAGCTAATGATTTTACTTCTTTCACACCACGTCTTACACTCCACACATTCTTTCGTTCTCCATTCAAATCGTTCTCCCGTCCCTCTCGCACCGTCTACCATCCCTCTCTCACACGTACGCTCCGTTCCACTCATCTTCTTACGTTCCGATCCTACATTCTCGGCCGTCCTGCAGAATATCTGCCCTCAGATATCATTCCCGTCCATTCATCTTCACATCATACAAACATCTTACGTTAAAGTTGTCCAACAAAACAACAACTGTCTTAAATACATTGCGCTCAACATAGCACTTTACATAATAACAGCATTTTGGCAACATGAAATTTAAGGTAACAGCGTAAATAAACAACTTATAAAAATATTCTAACAACAGTCTATGTTATGTAACGATCTTTGACATCTTTAAAATTTAAGCTAACTTAAAAATACTTATTTGTGAGATCACTGAGATCAGGTTTATACGCTTAGGTTCCGTCTTTAAAATATACGCTATGAAAATATGTAACCGAGAAATAAGGTATCTTACGTGCATCACCATCATCAAAAAGATCAAAAATAAAAGGTTAAAAATCCTACCAGTTACTCGCAGTCTTCGTCAGGCCACCTCTTCATGAAGTCTGCCGCCGTAGATGTCCTGTTCGGCCCCTCCGTACCGCTGTAAAGCTTCTCCACGTCGTAGCGATCATTACGCTTCACCTTAGTTACCTTGTAGGGTCCTAAGAATTTCGGCTTAATCTTTAGACCTGGCCCAAACTGTGTTCTTTTAATCGCAACAAGATCGCCTACTTCATACTTAGAGCTCTGCTTCCTCTTTTTATTAAAACTCTTTCTGTTTTCCTCTTGGATCTTCTGAATCTGTTCTTTGGCCTTCTGCCTTAGAATTTCTCTTTCTTCATCAAACTGGGATATAATTTCTTTTTGCAACAGGTTTAATATTTCTACATCCTCTTTGCAGTTCATCTTAGTACCGATCAACAGCTGGAAAGGTGAGGTATCTATGCTTCTCTGATACGTACTATTTATAGCTCTCTGTACTCGTCCCACGTGCTTGTACCATAGAGACTGATCTTCTACGCATAACTTGGTCAACATCGGTATCATAATACGATGGATTCTCTTTACTTGGCCGTTACTCTTGGCTACTCCAGTCGTAATAGTCACATGCTGGATACCCTCATCTTCACAGTACTTCTGGAAAGCTCCGCTCGTGAATGCCGTACCTCTATCGGTAATAATACGTATTGGGTTACGTAGCAGACGCTGCTGTAGTTGCAACCTGCTAATTACTTCAGCACTGGTTGTTGACTTCGTTGGGTAGAGCCACACAAACTTTGTGAATGCGTCCACAACTGTCAGTATATGATTGTAACGCTTCTTTGTTTCAGTCAACGGTCCAATGTGGTCTAAATGCAACGTATGCAGTGGCGTTCCTTCTTTTGCAATAGAATTCAAAAATCCTTCTTGTTTGCCTTCTTTTCTGGTAACTAATAAACAAGGTATACAACTTGTAATTACTTCTTCAATCTTCCTGTCCATGTTTCTTATGTAGTAATCTTTGCTTATAGCATCTTTCATCTTTCTCATGGCAAAATGGCCATTACTGTGTACCTGCTTGATAACCTCTTTTTCCATAATCTTAGGTACCACCAGTTGCCGCTGATCACCTTTGTAAAGTATGTCATTTTGCACATAAAAGTCATTGTAATTTCCATCTTTCAAAATCAGCTGTTTAATGGCATTGAGCTCCTCATCTTTTTCTTGAGCTTGGCTAATCTTCTCGTGCAAGCTTACCACAATGGCCACGTATGGATTCCGGCTAAGAGCATCTGCATGTGGCATCTTAACATCCGGTCGATGTTCTATCTCATAGTCATACTGGTCCAGTAGTAGTACCCATCTTGCCACTTTAGCTGTCAGATCTTTCTTTTTCAAAGTGAGCTCAAACGCTTGACAGTCCGTAACAATCTTAAAGTGAATACCAAATAGGTAATGGTGAAACTTCTTCACAGATTCCACAATAGCTAGAGCTTCGAGTTCATAGCTTGAATATCGACTTTCTGCTTCACTTGTACGTCTACTTCTATAGTATACAAGGTGCAGTTCTCCATCTTGACTTCTCTGCATAAGTATACCTGCCAGAGCCTGGCTCGACGCATCTGTGTGAAGTTCTGTGTGTAACTTCGGATTGAATATCTTTAAAACTGGTTCACTCGTCAACTTAATCTTTAAAATGTTAAAGGCTTCCCTTTGTTCTTGACCAAAAACAAACTTAGCATCTTTTCTCATCAAGTCAGTTAAGGGTCTTGCTATCTGTGCATAATCTTGTATGTACTTACGGAAGTATGAGGTCAATCCAATGAAACTTTGTACTTGTTTAAAATCTCTTGGTTCTGGATAACATGCTACTGCCTTAATTTTGTCTGGACTTGGCTGTACCTGCCCTTCTTTGATAAGATGCCCTAGGTACTCAATCTCTTTGCATATCAGGTGCGCCTTCTTCCAATTAATTTCCAAACCATACTCCGCAGCTACTTCCAATACTCGTTGCAGCTTTGAGAGTGCATCTTGCTCCGTCTGACCTGGAATTATTATATCGTCAATGAATACCATCATAATACCTTCTTGAATTAAATCTTTAAAAATAATGGTGATGAATCTCATGAAATACTTCGGTGAGACTGATAAACCGAATGGGGCTCTTAGGAATTCCCATTGCCCATGGTGCGTAACAAACGATGTATATGGGACTGACTCCTTGCTTATCCTTAAATGGAAGAACCCATTTTTCAAATCAAGCACACTGAACAACTTAGCATCCTTCAACTTGTCAATTAGGTCTTCGATTAGTGGTAGAGGAAACTCATCTTTAACCATTTTCCTGTTAAGCAGCCTATAGTCAACACACACTCTGGTTGAACCATCTTTCTTTTTTACTAAAACTAACGGGCTAGTGTACTCAGAAAAACTCACCTGTATAATTCCTTTCTGCATCCATTCATCTACCTGCTCTTCGACAATCTGCTGTTCTGACAAGGAAAGTCTTCTCGGACGTTGTGCCACGGGGATGTCATCTTTCAGTATGATCTTGAGTTCGATTGGCGCCTCCTTTGTTTGGATAGGTTTGTATTCAGCCACCAGTCGTTCCACCTCTTCTTTAACAACGTTGTCGTGGATGTGACCTGAAACGTTACCCTCATTCACACAATTCACCCTCGCCAACCATCCGTCATCCTCTGATATGAACTTTACGGAACCCTCGCGCATAACCATCACTACAGTATCCAGAAATTCACGACCTATAATTACTGGAAATGGCATAGCATCATTGGATACAATATGGAATATCAAATCGTTATAACACTTCCCGTCAATTATAACACTTTGGTAAAACTTTCCAAGCGATCTTACCACCGACTGTCCAAATCCGTTTATCACTTTGTCCTCAACGCACATTTCCACTTTTAATTTATTAAACACGTCCAATCTAATAAGGTTTAACGCACTACCCGAGTCAATTAATGCGCTTACATCCATTCCGCATAAATAAATCAATTTCATCGGCTCATCGGACATATTTTCAATCTTTTCGTCGTGTTTGTTTACATCCAAATGCCGGCCGCTGACAATGACATCCGCCATAGTGAAGTTGTCATCGATGCGCGCTTCCTCATTCGCCGATTGCCCGAACATGGCCGACCGCCGCCGACTATCCGTCGCCGCCGCCGAACCCGATGATTGCTGTCTCCCTTTGTCGTTACGGAAATCGTGAAACGACTTCGCCGCCGGAACATCGCCGCGCTCTTTTAAATTGTTCGATGTACACTGACTTCCGATATGTCCAAACTCGTTACACCGAAAACATTTGACGCCCTTCGTACATGTCAAAGCCAAATGATTATCTTCGCCGCATTTATAGCACCGTTTTCGACCTGCCGACGATGATGAATAATTCTTCATATTATCTTTTTCTATCTTATTATGATTAGGTTTAACTTCATGCACTTCTTTCTTCGTTTTCATCTTCATCTTTTCGTATAACTGTAATTTTTCTTTTAGGACCGGATAGGTAGTTGCGCCGTACAAAATAGCTTTGTTAAGCTCGTAATCAGTTATGCCGTCGAAATGTATTGTATAGCTATGTAATCTGGGAATTTTGCGCGTTTACCCAACTCCTTCATGACCAGCATATATTGATAGTAGGACTCTTCCTTCTTCTTTTTTCTACTACCCATCAGCTCGTGCATCTCCTTGATGTTAATGGAATCCGGGAATTCTTTAAATACTGCCGCTTTGAGATCTTCGTATTTTTTGAAGGTTTTCTCGGATTGTAGCCATAGCGCCGCCGTGCCGATTAAAGATCTTCGCGCTACAATGAGGATCTGGGCTTCCGTCCAACTGAAGATTTCTGCGTTGTCTTCAATATCTTGAGCCCATTTCGTCGATGAGTGCGCCTTATCGTCGCCGCTGAACTTCGGTATTCCGTCTAATACCATATTAAAATTGAAACTTCCATCGGACGCCATTTTTTTTTTCCTATGAAAATTTTCCAAATTTTCAATTTCGTCGTTTCTTAAATATTCTTGAGGCAATCCCGCTTCAGACACCAAAATTATGTGGGATTCTCTATTGCCTCCGAATAAAATGCGTTTCTTCGTTAATTTAGATTTATTTTCACCAGCTAATGATTTTACTTCTTTCACACCACGTCTTACACTCCACACATTCTTTCGTTCTCCATTCAAATCGTTCTCCCGTCCCTCTCGCACCGTCTACCATCCCTCTCTCACACGTACGCTCCGTTCCACTCATCTTCTTACGTTCCGATCCTACAGTATTAAATTGTCTTTAAGGTAAAGGTTAGTAGCGTCCGAATAGCATTGGTATAAAAAAGGGTAGAGAGGCGGTGCTAGTTCAAGGACCTCTTTTAAAATTATGTCCCTCTCAACACAATTAAAAGCATTTTTTAAATCGATCTTGATGAGAGCACCATCAGTGTTAATATTATTCAGAACAAAGGAACGAGTGGCATGAATAGCTGCCTCACAGCCTTTGGTTGTTCCGAAGCCTATTTGTTTTGGCTGTAAGTACTGTGACATTGAATCCCTGACTGCGTAACAACCTAGCTTGGCAGTGAGACGTCGGATTACACTACCTACTGCGATTGGCCGTATACCGCCGTCCGTTTTCGAAAGAGCACATAGAGACGCACCGTATAGGTATGGGCTTACTTGTAGGTTAAGCATGCCCCTTAACAAGAAATTGCATAGATGGGTGAGGGACTCTAATAATCGGGTGCCATTATTGCCTGCAGATTGGGATGTAAGTTCTTTTAAGTGTTGCGGACGTAAACCGTCTAGTCCAGCCGCAGAGCCATTGTAAAATGAGTGTATAGCTCGTTGTACTTCAACTGGGGTCACGGACAAAAAGGCACTATTACGGTCTGGCTCTGGAGGCAAATCGAGCTGTCTTGACGGGCATGGATGTTTTTCGTGTAAAGAGGCTAACGCTGCATTTGTAGGTGCAAGCGAAGAATCTGAAAGGAGCAGGCGGACCGCGCCCCTGAAATCACCGTCATGGACTTTATGTTCAATGGTTACATATTTTTGGTTTAATTTATGGCTTACGGTTTCTTCAGGAAAATATAAGTTTGAATTGTCTATATTTTCTTTAACTTTACTTGTTAAAGATCGGTCCACCTTGTTTTCTGGTACTCTCAGGGCAGAGTACGAAAATGACAATAAGGTAAACCAATCGTGAACACTGTTATTACGTACGCAATTTTCCATTATTTCGCAAAGTTTTCCTGCGGCAAGGTGCCTGGCACCCTTTGGAATGTGTTTTAGCACACGTGCATTAGCTTTCAGGAATGGCAGATCTTCTAAGCTATTATTTTGAGGTTGAGAGATGCTTGCATCAGTGTTAGGGGCTGCCTGCGAAGCAATGGGTAGGACATTAGGAGCACCTGTGGGGTTGCCTTGCTGGGCAACATCTTTGTGAGCATGGCCGATGTGTATTTGGAGACCTCGGGGAACAATGTATTGTTTGGTTGATCCTGTGCAGTGTGGGCACGGTGCACGAATAGGGCTACTCATAAAATAGGCTACAATTAAAACTAAACTAACTAAACACAGTATAAAGATCATAAAAATACACAAATCGTCAACACGCGTGGGCACTGTATATCTGCTGCAATTGTAGAAGCGTAGGGCGAAGATGCACAGATGGGTATATCAACAAAGTACTAGATATAAAGACGTACAATAGGCGAGCACATTCGTCGTAGTACTTTGATAATTGAATATCAGTAAAACACAGTCCAATGTAGCTAGATGTGTAAAAAAATGTAAATAAACATTTTCGTTGTTGACTAGTTGACATATGTCAAACAGGCTTGGGCACACAGCGGCGCACTAGAGAAGCGACACGGGCTGCGGACTCCGCGGAGAGATTCACGAAAACATAGGTTTGCTTGATGACAATATTCCTGTGTTAGTCTCAAACCAGAAGGCATTAAATAGAATATGTAGGAATTTTTTAAATGCTAGAGAGCATTTTGTAGGTCTGTTGGCGTTGCTAGGCGACCTATTTCGTTCTGAATTTAATTTACAAAGCTAACATTTAAAAGCAAAAGTTTTGGGTAAAAGTTTTGTCAGCCTCCGTAGCCTAGTTGGTAGTGACTCTGCCTACGAAGCTGGAGGTTCCGGGTTCGAATCCCGGCGAGGGCATTATTTGTGTATTTGTTTATCACAAATATTTGTTCCTTGGTCATGGCTGTCTATGTATTTAAGTATCTATATGTATCTATCTATTAAATATATCGTCGCCTGGTCCCACATCACAAGCCTTCATTGAGCTTACCGTGGGACTAGGTCGATTAGTGTAAGATGTCCCAAGATATTTATTTATTTATTATTCAATATCTACTCATAGAAAATGCTGCATACATAGAGATTAAAAAAACCAAGTACCACCGACACTGCATACTTGTATACCTTTAGATTGGGTCAATGCGTAGGTACTGCGGCCCTACCGCGAAAAACTAAATTCGTAAATTTCGAGGATTTGTCTCTCTCACTCGACGCCTTCATTTGGGTGACAAAGAAAAATTCTCGAAATTTACGAATTTAGATTTTCGCGGTAGTAGGCCGTCTTAACGCAGTTGGGTCATTGTCAGTCCGAAAACAAAAGTCGTCCAGTCGGTGGTCAAAAGTTAACAGCTTTTATAAATCTATGTTACGATTTGATTGCATAGGGCTATTATATAGACCGGGGAACCTAGTTGTACCGTCAATTATTTTATCCCAAAATTAGTACAGGAATTCCTTAACTTAACCGTCCACCGAAAAGACGATAACCTAAATCTGAAAATGACCCACATGTCTGTGTTCACGTTCAATCGTTATCACACAATAAGTAATGACAATGGTGACGGCAGTAAGAATACATTTGTCACCACCCCAACTCCTCTTGCGGGTGTCGTAAGAGTCGACTAAGGTATTGAAGTGTCACTGACCATTTTACAAGATTGATGATGGGCAGCAGCGTCATCATAGTGGACACATTACTGCGATCGCCAATCCGCTTGCCCAGCGTGGCGATTATGGGCATTTACCTCCTAATGCGTCTATACGCATAGTTATGAGGAGAGGCCTACGTCCAGCAGTGGACTAACATAGGCTGATGATGATGATGATGAAGTCATGTATCGTATATTTGGGCGTTTTCACAAATGCTTGTTGGTGACGTATGTGGAGTTCCACTTTTGAAAATATTTTAAATTATTTTAAAGTGAAGCTTATTTGATAGTCTATTGTTTGAACAACACAAAACTATTAAATATATTAAGATATCTGTATAAGTTCAGTAAATATACTGAAAAATATCTCCTGTTGGATGGGCAGAGGTTCCATTACGTCACTGATTTTGCAATGCATTTAAATAAAAACGGAAGATTTAAAAGTGTTGTACATTTCATTAATCGGTAATAAATAGAACAAGCTTTGAAAAAAAAAACAAAATACTTAAAAATGATTACAGAACAATACAGTTTTATCAAAAATCTTTCCTTAACACTACTTTTCAGTACTTTTGACTCTAATTTTTGTCCACAGCTTCACAATCTTCTAATATTTATAAACAAATATTTAACAAACTTCAACAGTTATTAAGTAGAATATCTTTAAATAAGTTAACATCCTAATATCCTTTGAAAGTTTTACAATATCTAAGGAAATAAATCACAGTCCTAATAGGACATTTTAGGCCAGTGGCGTTAACTAGAACACAAAGTGGCGTTTAGGATTGTAAGGCAATGTTCACATTGCAAGGATTATTGCACCTTATTTCTATTAACACGGTGAGGTACATTATCATGAGAGATGAGAATTAAGATAAATTTCTGAATAAAATAAAAAAACAATTCGCACTAGTTTTTTTTTTTTTACGTACTAAATTTTACTATCTATTTCCACTTCAATTCTACCCATCCTCGTTATGAAATAAGCCTTAGAATTCCATTACGCTACTTTTTTGTTCAATTCACGCTATAGTGGTGTAATGGAGGTAACGTATTCACGACAGCACAACATTAAAATGTAATTGCAAATAAAGTATCACATTTTCAGTCGATTTCGCTCTTTATTTGGAACAACGATTAATCAACAAATGCAACTCACTAAACAGTTTTAAGTAGAAGATTCACTTACCTTATCAAAATCAGTTGTGTAGGTGGAACTTCAGTTTTTGACTCAGCGACACGCGACCGTATTTTATGCATGTTTCACGCGGACTGCCGTATTTTAAAACTCAACGGCGGTTGTCTTAGGCTAAAAATGTTGCTATAATTCAAAATTTCTTCATATTGCTTTGGTTTAAGGTTGCCAAGCTATTAAAAATGCGGTGACGTAGTATAGGAATTCCGCTATACGCTGTTTCGCCGGACAAGACAAAACCCATTCTTTTTAATTAAATTTGAACTTTACTACTATGTTTTAAGGGTTAGAATTAAAGTTAAGTTTATTTCTGACCAGTAGAATGCCCCTTATTTTGAATTAGTTTTGAAAAAGTATTATTTTTCTTACTTCAAACTTGGCAAGACTGGTATGGGACACGTCAAAATTAGACTATTCTTTTTATTTATTTGGGTTTAATTTAGAATTATACACTATTATCTGCACTATTTTAGGTTCAGTAAAAAGTTTATAAATCATACATGGATACACGATTAACAATTTATCATAAGTCTTGGTAGTATTTAAGAAAATGACTTAAAAAGTCATGGGACATGCGATTTTCGACCTAACAACAATTTGTGAAAACGCCCATTTAAATAAGCCATCGCGCTGTAAGACCCGAGCAGAAAGTAGTCTAAATCAGTAGGCGCTAGGAAACACATCCAACAGCATACGGCACACTATTATTTTCTCCCCGTAAAACTAAGACATAGGCCCGATAAGATCCGAACTTTGAGAGGTTTGTCTGACGGAATAGGTGCTGGGAGAAGTGGGAGATATACCAAGATCATACGTCTCATTACGATGTACCTATCTAGAAGCTATCGGATCAATAATGCTTGAGCTGAGAGTAGTCAATCTAACGCAGTAGGTGCTGGCAGACGCACCAATGTCATACATCACACTGTGGTGCACTTATCGTAAATCGTAGGATCCTAGCCATCGGACCAATAACACCTGCTATGCTATTCTCTTATTCACACATTCGACGCTGCGTTCGTCAACGAGCTCGACGTCAAGACAGCCTTGTCTAAAATCCTAGCTGTTTTATTGTCCAAACATTAGGAATGTAATGTAATGTAATGTCCAAACATTAGGAATCGAGGCTGGGAGCGAGGTTGTGAGCGAGGTTGTGGGCGAGTTCGTTGCTGTTTTTCGTTAGAGAATACGAAGTTCGTACATTAAACGTCAAACTCTCGACGCAGTGTAGTTCCAGCTCACGCCGCATTTGTCGCCGAGCACTAGTGTCATTTAAAGTACATTAGGGAATACCATTTTTTGGCTTGACGCTGCCGCAG
Organism: Thaumatotibia leucotreta; assembly: GCA_025490895.1. Lineage (NCBI taxonomy): Eukaryota > Metazoa > Arthropoda > Insecta > Lepidoptera > Tortricidae > Thaumatotibia > Thaumatotibia leucotreta. The sequence goes on from JALPQI010011788.1 coordinate 24,068, forward strand.
CGTTGATACAGCGCTGGCAGCAAGGCAGTTTTCTTGGTGAATAACACTGCTGAGGTGGTATGTCGCACCTTCATTAATGAACCAAAATAACTCGAAATTCCATATTTTTACGAATTAATCTTCTTATTTTAAAAAAGTACTGTGAAAAAGTCTACTATTTCGTTTCCCGGTGGGATTTTTCGGCGTTGGTTGAAGTCATTCCATGTTCAACTCTGCGTTATTTTGTGTTATCTTAAAACCCTCAATCAAGATCCTCAAATTTTGAGTTATTTCAGTTTATTAATGAAGGTGCGATGTAGTCTATCTAACACAGTAGGCATCAGCGCACCAATATTATGCTGTCTGTAGTGTCTGTACTCACCGTATATCTAAAACCATAAGCCATCGAGCTAATAAGGCCCTAGCTGACAGTGGTCTGTCTAACGCAGTGGGTGCTGGGAGACGCACCAACGTCATGCGTCGTTCGCCGATGCTGCGAGCTTTGAGGGGCACTATGTAGCTGGAAAAAGAAAATCAATACGTTAGGTTTTTTTTGATCCAACTTGCCAGTTAAAACCGCAAGTGTAAAATTTTCTGTGTGCGGACTGTGCGGTCAACCCATCGCACATACCTATTTTTGTTATTTGTTCCCTTTTTCTTCTTAATTTGCCAGACAATCTACCAACTTGTTGGTAGATCTACCTATTTTGCCTTCATTCTACCTATCTACCACATTCAGTCTTAAATCTACCTATTTTTCAAAATCTTATGATGAACATTCTCCATACGTTTTACGAAATATAATTGTTATTTCAACATTTGGGCGCGTTCCGTGCTAAAGTTTGTGCTGGGTATATCATGATATATCAGCTTAACAACTTGCCACTGATAGTGTCAGATGCCAGCAGAGATAGTAACAGTTCTCGTGATATTTTCTTCGAGTCGGTTGGTAAAACGGTATGGTATATGGAATTATAGATGGCGTCATTGGCGTCGATCCTTTGGTGGTAGATCTACCAATTTTCCGCTTCTAATTCTACAAATTTCTACCTATTCTTGGATGTCGTTCTACCAGTTTTCCCAAATTGTATGTGACAACACTGAGTACAACATTTCTTACGAAAGATTTACCAACAAATATTTTAGCATAAAAGTGTATTATGAGATGGAACCAAATTTATTAAAAAAAAAAAAATGCAGTGAACGTGCATATTATTTAAAAAACACGAGCATTTGATAACATTTGTGTCATTTTCTACAAACATTTGACCTTTGATTTTCTAGAAATATATGAGATAGTTTGAGAATGAAACTCTTTGTAAATGTTCAGGAATAAAAGGAAATGCAAAAGCAATTTTATAGCAATATGCTACGACGCTCGTCGCAGGCGATTTGAGTCATCTATTGCATGCATGCTCCACTCATCCTTACTTTACTGAAATATTGCTGCTTCGAGGGTTGCAACACAACAATTTAAAAACAAATTGGACATTTAGAATTTTATGAGTCGTCACCAAATTGGAAACCAGTGTAGACAGAAAGCAAATGCGTGTTAAATAACGCCGCGGCAGTATGGTACGGCTGCTTACTGTTATTAACGGTTAAAAATGTAAAAAACACTCAAATTACTTCGGATTTTACTCGTCTTATTTTATTAAATGGAGACTGAAGAGTCATTTTATTACTGCCCGAGGTTGTAATGGATTTTTAATAAGGTTGGTTTGGCTGTATTTACTAAGTATCTTTTAGGAGGCCTATTCAAAGACCATGTACGTACCTAGCGGTAAGTACGAACACATTAATTATGTCAATGATCTAACGGTGGTACAGGTCAAAACTTTAGTATTCTTAATTACACCTTTAAATGTCCACATACAGTGTGTAAGTCTAATACGGGCGAAGCTCTTAACGGTTGATAGTTTAGGACATTAATAAGTACATTTAGATAACTTTTACTTAAAATTAGAGCAACAAAATTATCCATACAAAATAATCCGGCGCAACCACACTCAAGCGACAGCTAATTTCAAACGCAGATTACATAACTGCCATATACTAAGTATATCAATAATAATAATAACATATGTTCGTACCTACATTGCTGCTCCGAAAATCTTAAAAAAATCTGTACTGACATAATTTATGTATAGATTTTTTTTAAGTTACACTTAATTATGACTCATAATCCTATCATCATCATCATCAGCCTATGATAGTCCACTGCTGGACGTATGCCTCTCCTATTAACTATGCGTGTAGACGCATTCGGAGGTAAATGCCCATAATCGCCACGCTGGGCAAGCGGATTGGCGATCGCAGTAATGTGTCCACTATGATGACGCTGCTGCCCATCATCAGTCTTTAATCAAATATGGTCAGTGAATCCCTTAGTCGACTCTTACGACACCCGCAGGAGGAGTTGGGGTGGTGACAAATGTATTCTTTCTGCCGTCACCACACGGCCAATAATCCATAAACCCTCGTAATCCATGATTGCACTGATGAATTAATGCCTGGTTTAATTTATCGCCCGTATTAGATTTACACGCGGTATATTTTAATTCCCAGACTATCTCACTGGAGGCAATGAGTTTGGTCACTCGAAGTATCCGCTATAAAGTGCAGGGTGAATATGCAGGCAATTTTCAATGCTGGCACAGAGTACTTGAGTGTACGGCTGCTTATCAAATACAGGAGCGCTGGAGGCTCAAATGAACCATAGTAAGGGTAGGTTGCACACCAAAGAGAAATGTAGATACGAACATCAAAAAAAAGAGTTTGTTGCTATTCCAATTTGAATAAAGAATTATTTGACTTTGACTTTAAAAATGTCTGTCAGTGGTAAATCGTCAGCTGAAATATATTGGAATGGGAAGTTTCAGAGTAAGGCACTGGTCTCACCGCGAGCTACTGAGCTATGAACTATCGGCTATAAACACGAACAAAAGATACGCACTCCCGTGTAAATAAAAGAGACACAGCGATACTCGCCCGGCGGTGATAGCTAGGCGAGTATCGCCGTTAGTAGCTCGCAGTGAGACCAGTGCCTAATGTTGAGCGGCCTATCAACTATGGGGGTGGTTATTGTAATCGACCTAAATGGAGTCTCTATGATTACATGAGTCGACTTCGATACAAAACCCCCCGCATAGCTAATATTTTTTGAAAAATGCGTGATACGATAGTCCGAACTTATTGAATTTTGTCTATGCCTCGTAAGTACCTATACAGTTGAGGAATAATCCGAAGGTACGTCTTCAGTTTTTTTTACGTAATTATCATGATCTCGGTCTTAATGGCACGAGAATGGGGCTTTTTTCGTACAAATGTTGGCAAAATAATAATTAATGTAATAAAAGACGCTTAGCAAAAAGAAAAAAAATGACTAGCAGGAAAGGTAGATGTGTTTCGAGTGCTTGAAACAATCCTGCACATTTCATATCTAAAATATCACTATTTGTAGAGGGTACTGACAATACAGGGTTCATCTATTTGGAATAAACATTCCACACACTTAGAGGCTTATAGTTCTCAAGTTTTATCTGCACTAGTTCAGCAAAAGATTTGACTAACACGCGCTTCCAATGGCAATTGCACGGCATTGTCTCCCATTCTCAATATTCTTGGCAATATTTTACGTTTAACCGGGACAAAGTTAGACGTGCTCGTTTTAAACTCTTTAGAGTTTGTCTCTTAAAGTTATGCCATACTAAATGCACAAGGAATATTAAACTGAACGAAACTAGGAAGTTTTGTCATTAGCCTTCAGTGAGTTAGAGAAGTCATTAGCGTAGGCGTCTTAGCAAGTATGGGCACACTTCAATAACATAAGGAGAGTATTCATACTGCTATTTATAATTATATGTACGTATGAAAGCTATAATTTATTACATCGCTTGAAGTCCAAGCCTTCCATTTTTTTAACCATTTCGGAATATGGTCAGCTTTTTGGGGTAGAGGTTTGTGAACTTATTGACCGTTAAAAATAAACTATGTAATTTCTCACCTCAATGCCTCTTATTTCACAGCTTAGTTAGATCCCTGGGTTGCTGGTTGTATACTTAATGTACCTACTCAGTACCGACCAACGCGATTTAAAATTTGACTCAGTTTAGAGAATTTCTTCATCATCAGCACATCAGGACGCTTATGCCATAGCTCGGTCAGTCACCCCGGGCCTCAAATTGTATACTTATAATATTGGCGGACACGCTTTGAGGCTTGATTCTCATTTCCACCTCACATAATAAAAAAAAATGCCTGATTTTTTGAAAAGAAAACATGGAAGTAATTTTTCGACTTATGCATCTTGACAGCTGGAGAGAATCTCTTCACCATCAGGGTGCTTCTTATGCCACAACTCAGGCCCCCTGGGCCGCTATTTATTTACTTATAATACTGGCTGACACGTTTTGAGGCTGGATTCTCATTTCCACCTCACATAGTAAAAAGAAACCTTATATGCCTGATTTTTGGTAAAACACTACTTACGCGTCTTGACAGCTAGAGAGAATCTCTTCATCATCAGGGTGCCTCTTATGCCACAACTCCGTCAGGCCTCCTGGGCCTCTAGCAGTGTAGTACCGGCGGGCTCGCTTTGAGGCTTCAACTTCATCGCCGCTGCAGGTTGTTAGGAACAAGTCCAAGGTAGCTAGTTCCTCGTCAGAGGCGGCGCGGGTGAGGTTGTCGCGGGCCCATCGCTGGGAGAACGAAGCTGCCGGCGACATTCTGCGTCTGAAAACAGGCAGTTATTGATTATTATTAAAACCTATAGGTAGAGTGTCCCATTGCCGGGCAAAGGCTTCCTCCTTCAGTCTCTGATCGTTCTGGTTTTGAGCAATCTGTGGTCAGCCGTCGAGATACGCGTGCAGGTCGTCCCGCCACCTTCTAGGTCTGCCAGCTGCTCGACTGTCTTATGACGCCCATTCCGTGGTTATTTTAGCCCACCTGCGGCAGACATGGCCTGGCCGGCCCAGTCTCATTTCAGCTTGGCGATCTTGACTCCCAGTTAGTAGTGGTAAGTCTTCTCTCAGATACCCATAAGATACTATGTAAGTTTAGAATTTACCTACAGTCCAAAACTTGCAGTTGGATATAACAAAGTTCTGAACTGCAGTACAATGATTAGGCGAAGTTTAAAATTTAGCAATAAAGGTTGGGTAAGATGTTATTATCGCAAATTTATGAACATCTATTATAACTCAACAACAATGGAATCATCATATACCTACTCGTAAAAATAATACTTGTATGGCATAACCGCAGGTGATGGTTTAATTCAATTCAACAGTTTTTAAGTACCTAGGTATTAAAAACGGCTGCAACATGAGGTCGATTCGATAGTATACAGTGTGTTCCATACTATCTTGTGCATAGGGTGTCGCTTATTTTACCATTATTAGAAGTTAATAATTAATAACGTATAGTTAATATACCCGCTAAATTTGCTCATTTTTCTTCAAAACACGCTGTAAATAAATTTCAGTTCATTTCTGTTAGTTATTTTATCGCACGTCGGTGTTGCTTGTAAATTTTCCGCATGATTTCAAGATGAATCCAAGCTAGTCCAAACCGTACATACATAATGTCTAGTTGTCCAACATTTCCGGCTCATGCTCAGGCTAATAAATTGGCAAAACGGCAATCAATTTGTCTTTTAGAGCTGATGCCCCATATACGCGGCTATACCGTTAAAGCCGGTTTTTCGTCGGCTATTTACATTTTGTTCATGAATTCTAAATGGGTAAAGTTACCCGCAGAGAAAAATGTTCCACCGTTATATACGATACACCTCTTTTGATAAATGATGAGGGAAAAAGTAATAATTCCATTTCAAATTTATGTATCTCTCATCGCTCAAGCGAGGAACTTAGGGCCAGAATATGTTTGATTGATTGCAGTACATTTACACAATTTTTGTGATATGAAAGTTTTGGAGATGAGTAGAATTGTATTACCTATAATGTTGCTTTAATGTTTGGACCCAATTTAAAATTATATGAAAAATATCGTCAATAATATTAAAGTCTCGAACTGTAAAACCACACCTAAAGCGTCTTAAGGATCCCTAAAGAGTATTCTACAAATACTTTGGATTGTTGAAAGCTTATTAAAAATTTTGAAGTTTGTTTTTGCTTTATCTTTCTTAAACGCTTTAACCTATGCTTAGGATCAGATCTGCTCCATCTCAATTAGACTTCATGAAACAGCCCCCACATGGGTTGCGCTTTTTGCCGCCTCTCCTCAAGGGTTTTGAACCAGTCCTTCTTCTGGTTGTTAATCCAGTCCTTGATATAGCTTTCCGCCATTTGACCTATCCTTTGCTAATTGCTCACAACGCCGATGGCAGATTCCAAACGCCACCATGCCTCTTTTGGTACATTCTTCACAGCCCCCCAATTGATTCCAACTACCAGATACTTATGTTTAAATCAAAACACGTGGCTTTTCTTTCATTGTACCGAAATTTTACCAGGTGCTAACGCGATTTTAATCGGGATGTATCTGAATTATTATTTAAATAAAGACGGGTGGTTGTATCCTACCCCTGTTATCTTCCTTCCTTCCCCACTCTCCCTTTACGATTCTTTTGTGAATTTCTTATAACTGTATGAAATGGAAATATATTACATTTGCGACTCGTTCCAATATTTGCTTCTCTTGAACCGTGTACTTATTTTTTGCGGAGAAAAATGTAATGCATTGACATTGCTTGCAGACCTTGACGCTTCTTTGGTTACGCCTAAAACATAAGAGTTAGCGTATATAGGTAACGAGTGAAATCATTTTGTTTCACATTAAAAATGTTTCAATCGACTCATTAATAACTTTGCAGTTTTTGAAATGTGATAAAAAAGGTAACACTTATCAAGGGATATCTTACAGAAATCAGATTAGTCCGGCGACAAACTTAATTGAAACTTATTTTGTGAGTACAAAGAGGTGATAATACATAATAACAATCTGAAACGGATAAGTAAGCACTTTGAACCTAGGATGTATGATTATGATTACTTTAGTATTTGACTTAAAACGTGTATTATCAAACCGGAATTAGAAGGGGATTCAAAAGTATTGTTGACACACCAGATAACACAACATTTACCAAGAAAAGAGTTATAGATATAGTGAGTGATTAATTCATCTATTGTCTGTAAGTCTCTGCACTTAAATTATGAATAATTATACTCTGTTGTGTCAACAGTACTTTGAATCGCCGCCGCCGTTCGATAATACATTTTAACCCAGTTAGTTCATTTTTTAGATGACATTTAAGTCAAAGTATTAAATATAATTATAAGTCGAAATATAAATATTTTTCACAAGCACAAAAATACAAGCTCTCACTTAACATGTTCCCTGTGCATGCATCACATGTGGCGTATTTATAGGTATTGATGATACGTGAATGCAGCGCATATGATGTACTCGTACGAGCCTATTTAAATATAAGGATAATTTGAAAGATGTAGATGCACGTACAAGCTAAGTAACGGTAACTTATTTGCGCATAATCAGCTACAAAAAGTGACAATTTGATAATATTAGTCAATGGTGGATTTTTTATATTGTTACCAGGTTGTTTGTAATTTTTTTGCGATATTTTGCACGTGAGAGGTGAATTTCTGATTTTAGTTGCACATGAAACTAACCCGCCCATTTCTCATCTCTTGGACCTTTTTTTGCCACGTGCCGTTTTTACGGAGCCAGTTCGCCATCTTTCACGGATGGTGCCTTCGCCCTTGAGAACTTGAACATTCTAACACTCGAGGGACGTAGAACGTATGGTGTCTTAAATTATGTATGGGATAACCCTTTACCAACCCATGCTATAAGAGGTGAAATTTTTACGGTTGTTTTCCGTTTAAGGGCTTGTTCAGTATCGTTTTCCAATTAGGTAAAAGAGAAGAATTTTTATTTTACGTGAAAAAAATGTGTTTGAGGTAGGTCTTTCAAAATTGCGCACATTGCGCGTAGAACCGATGGCCGTTGGGGCGGGAAGGTTCTTGAGTGGCGGCCACGTACCGGAAGGCGTAGCGTGGGTAGGCCCCCCACAAGGTGGACCCGGTGAAGGTCGTAGGAATCCGCTGGATGCGGGTGGCGCAGGACCGGTCATTGTGGCAATCTTTGGGGGAGGCCTATGTTCAGCAGTGGACGTCTTTCGGCTGATATGATGATGATTTCAAATTAGCCGACGCAATCAATATTTTTTTGGAAGAAAAAACATCCTCCCGGTATTTTCCTGACGGGAACATGATCAAAATTTCACCTGGTATGTGCACAGGCCTATTTTGCCTTTGAAATTCGTATATTAAGAGCACCCGTCTTTGTCATACTTATGATGCCTTTGTTGAAGTGACAGAGACAAAATAAATAATTAATCTTCGAAATCTATTAATTCCGCAGTTCGCGGTAGGTCTTCTGTTTCAAACATTTTTATTAAACTTCTTTCATCATTCATTAATCATTATCAGCCTATGATAGTCCACTGCTGGACGTAGGCATCTCCTATTAAACTATGCGTATAGACGCATTAGGAGGTAAATGCCCATAATCGCCACGCTGGGCAAGCGGATTGGCGATCGCAGTAATGTGTCCACTATGATGACGCTGCTGCCCATCATGAATATTTTATCAAATTATGGTCAGTGACAGTTCCCTTAGTCGACTCTTATGACAACCGCAGGAGGGGTTGGGGTGGTGACAAATGTATTCTTACTGCCGTCACCACACGGCCAAACTTCTTTACTCGTAGATAATTTATGATTTTGACTTAGTTTTCCACATTATAATATATATTTTCTCGGTTAATAAATTAAATTAAACAATTAGCTTATTTGATTCTCTTAGGCATTTTGGGAACTGGTTGGCGAGCCGTAGTTTGAATACATGTATCAATGCCATCCTCGCAATGCAATTATGAACTAGGACTCCGGTAGAAGCCTTGAAGCTGTTATAAATAGGTGTGTATTTAATTTTACACTCTTACAGCTGTCTTTATTCATAAAATGACCTAATCATGAACGTTATTTAAATCCGCTTCTTCAATCAGTGACGTATTACGGAAACAAAATATTTCCTTCGTAAAAACTGATCACGAATATCACGATATTTGTTCATATAATTGGAATCAGTTTAAATCGGCATTAATGGCGATGAGTTCATTGCAGTACAGTCAAGGATTATTAATAGTACATTGTGCATCTAGGGAGGTAAGTACGGTTTTACTATTCCGCTTATTACTTATTATTCCGCTTTCCGACAGTGATGCATATACAATGTTTTCCATCACACTTGCGAACAAAAATAGTACATTTCCTAACTAGTGCGGGAATTTTTTTTTCGAGGGTGAAAGTTGGAGCCCGAGTGAAACGAGGGCAACAATCACCAGAGTTAATAAATATATTTTTTAGAAAAATACTCCCGTACTATTACTCCCGCTACGCACGCAAGCAATGGCGCGCTTAGACAGCAAGTGTGATGAAAAACATATTCATAATATTATTCATGCTCTCAACTATACACTTGTCAATCTTGACTACGACAGGTTGAGGTTCTATTTGAGAGTGGTCAGTAATGTTATGATAAAATTATACAGTTTCAATTCCGGTTTTAATATTTGATTCACTCGCCTACAAACAAAGGCATAGCATTAAACTGACCTTTGAATAACAATAGGAAATCGGGCTTTATTTTACCATCGTGAGGCGTGAAGAGCACAATGATTTTATTGATTAAATTAAACTACGCATTAATGTTCTCGTCAGATTCATAACAGCTCCCGAAG
>JALPQI010011789.1:0-49614 GCA_025490895.1 Thaumatotibia leucotreta
ATTTTAACATATAAATCCTAAAATTCCATAAGTAACAATTGTTTTAGTGAATGATGATAAGATGACTAGATGTAATCACAAAACGCAGAAAATGTCAACGTCAACATTGTCAAAGAATATTATAGGTTATAATCTTTATTTACAGACTCGAACACGGATAAAAATAGTAAACTAAACAACTTTCAGGGTGTTCTGTTATAATTTTGTAAAAATAATGAATGAGAATGATTTAATAATGCATTGGCGTTGGTGTGCAACTACAGGAATGTGTTAAAATCGTGCTGCGTTTACTTTTTCGTGGTATGTTTACTGCGACAAAATCTTGCATTAAATACATGATGCATTTGGAAAATTATTATCACTAACCCGATGATGATTGTAATGTGAACAAATAATTATCTTTTTTGAGTTTCCTCGCTATAGTGAGGGGAAAAGTTTTGTGTTACACACGGGTGCAAATGTATTTTACTTCTCGTATGTTAAAACACTCGCTGCGCTCAGGATTCTATTTTAGAACCACTCGCTTCGCTCGTGGTTCAACTATAGAATCCTTTCGCTTGCTCGTGTTTCAATTTCATACTCGCGGGTAAAATACAACTTTGCACCCTTGTATAACAAATAACTATTTCTTAAGTAAATTATTATGAATTACTTTTCCTAAAGTATGTGATTTCGGTCGTCATCAGTAATTTATCATAGGTAGTAAGTCGATAGGGGCTTAGGCCGATGCCAAACCAATCGACAGTTTTTTTAAGTAAATATTTTCGTAGATTTTTAACTTATCATTTTCAATCTCAAAATTCAGGTTGGTAGAAAATTATTTTGAACATTTGAATATACACTGAGCAATGAGCATGGCCCGTCATCCTCTTGTCCGGGTTTTATTTAGTGATGTGCCGTCGGGTAATTTCACACTTTCCGTAATTCTCATTGGAGAACTTTACCGTAAATTACCGAGAATTACGGTAACTTTCTCCCATAGTATTTTTTTTCTATGCAATTTGCATATGAATATTTTGTCTGCATCGTATTTTATATTACTTTATGTGGTACATTTAAGTATCATAATGCTATTTTACTAATGATAGGGTTTTATAGGTGATTTTGACGTTCAAGCAGGTAAAATAGGTACTCGTATAAACCCCTTACTTGACCCGTAAGCGGTAAGCGGCTTTACCAAAGGTTTTCTTATCGGTAGCTGAGTATTCAATTACCTAGGATTTAAAATAGGCAATTGTGATTATGAGCCTGTGATACCCTTTTCTCAGAATTCAGGGTGTAAATTTTATTCAATTATAATGCTGAATTCAGTCACTTCATATTGAAGCGACGTGCTGTCAAAACAACTGTTAGTGATATTTCAACAATGAGGCCAAGAGTAAAGTGCTAGAGTATTTAAGGCAAAGTACTGAAAATGATCCTGTTTCTGTTCAGGATCAGAAGCCGAAGAAATGCCGCAAATTAAGAATTAAAATTCCCATACAAATTTATGAGAATAAAAAAAAATCGTTTCTATTCCTATCCAATAATCCTATCCTAGTACCAATAATTTTAAAGAGACAACTCACTGCAAAAAAAAATAAAGAAAACTGTTTTCCTACATTTACTATGGGAAAAAAGTGAAATTTAATTTTGATTGATATTACTGTTTATTCATGTTGCTAATAATGTTTTCATACAGTTTTGACTTGATGACTTCCAGCCTCCCGAACAAGCTGGATTCCGAAAAGGCTATAGTACCATAGACCACATACATACGCTGCGGCAAATTATACAGAAGACCGAGGAGTATAACTTGCCATTATGCTTAGCGTTTGTGGACTATGAGAAAGCTTTCGATTCGGTAGAAATATGGGCAGTGCTTGAGTCTCTTCAGCGATGCCACATTGACTATTGGTACATCGAAGTGTTGAAGTGTTTGAATAGCAACGCCACAATGCAATGTTGGTCCGAGTACAGGAGCAGACTACGAAGACAATTCCGTTGCAAAGAGGCGTAAGGCAGGGCGATGTTATATCTCCGAAACTGTTTACTGCCGCAATGTAAGATGCTTTTAAGCTCCTGGAATGGCAAGGACTTGGCATCAATGTGAACGGCGAAAACATCACTCACATTCGAAATTGTTGACTTTTACATCTACCTAGGACAAGTAGTCCAATTAGGTAGACCCAACTTCCAGAAAGAGGTCAACCGCCGAATCCAACTCGGTTGGGCAGCGTTCAGGAAACTACGCGATGTCTTTTCGTCCGACATACCTCAGTGCCTTAAGACGAAAGTCTACAATCAATGTGTGTTACCAGTTATGACTTACGGCGCCGAAACGTGGTCCTTCACCATCGGCCTCATCTCTAAACTCAAAGTCACTATGGAGAGGGCTATGCTCATTTCTCTGCATGATCGAATCAGAAATGAGGAGATCTGTAGGCAAACTAAAGTTACTGACTGACATAGCCCTCCGAATCAGCAAGCTGAAGTGGCAATGGGCAGGCCACATTGCACGCAGAGCGAAAAGTGCCGAGTGGAGACCACGGCTAGGCAAACGCAGCGTAGGACGTCCACCCACAAGATGGACAGACGACTTTACCGTATGCAGGTCGCATCTAACCGGTACATGTGGAGGTCCAGAGGGGAGGCTTATGTTCAGCAGTGGACGTCTTATGGCCAAGATGATGATGATGATACAGTTTTATTGTCATTTAGCATGGGAGGAAAAAATTGCGTGACAGACATTATAATTAAAGTTTCCCTTATTTTCCATAGTAAATGTATAAAAACCATTTAATTATAACGTTTTTTTATTGTCCTTGTTATTTTTTTATGTAACTAATTATTTAAGAAACTTGCAAGATATAATTTCACGGTAAGTATTCTGTTTCTTAATGATTTCGTGGAATTTAATTATTTCATTCATACGAAAAACGCTGTTTTTAATTTTATTTTATGTATACATATACCGCAAGCATTATTATGAACCATTATTGCCCATTTTATCAAAATGTTTAATTTATATAACAAAAAAATACCATTTTGCGTTGTAAAAATTCTCTGGAGAAAATTCGCGGAGAACGTTCTCCGTAATTTACGCCGGTAATTTACCGTAATTTTGGTAATAAACTAGTTCCACTAGTCACATGTTTATGTAATTTTCAGGTCAGATTATTATTACTAAATTAAGTACTATTCCAGAAAAAAAATATGAAAAAAGTAATAACTTAAAACACTTTCTCCATAATTACCCGCCCGGAGAACTTTACCGAGAAAGTTACCCGATAGTTCTCTTTGTTCTCGTAATTTACGGTAACGGCACATCACTAGTTTTATTATAAAATCGACTGCCACGTGGTTTGTAAATGATTTGGGTGTTGATTTAATCTGAGAAAATTTACTTCCAACAGTGTTTTTAATTTAGTAGAGAGGCTTAATTATTACTTAACACATTCAAGATAAATATTGAAACAACAATATTGTAATTTATAGCCACCTATTTCAGCTATTACTTACTGCCATTACTGTCTTGAGTTATGAGGCGTTGTAGTATTACTAGGTATCTTAGTTAATATAGGTTCTGTAAACAGAGAGGTGTCCATGACGATCCTTTGTGGATATTGTGAGTGGGTGAAGGCGATGACGAGTTTTATTAGTCAGCCCTTCCAGCAAACGTCTATAAGGCGTTGCCTTCGCGAAAGAAACGATGTGAACAATGTCTGTCACATATGTCAGATGTCATTGTTTTTGCGTATGATTAATCAGAACTAAGTTATGGAGACAGTTATGAGACTTATGAGATGAGACTAATGGTCTTCGTTATTCATAAAATTTAAATTTCGCGTTAATTTCTGTCACTTTCTAACAAATACACATGTCACAGTGACGGATAAGGACAAACATATGATTACGTAGGTATTTTTGCGCGCGTCGTAAAATACTCGACATGTATTTTTTCTTATGTCTATCTACGACTAGGTATCAAATAAAAAACACGAATATAGGTAGATCGCGTCTAATTTTGGGAGCAGGGGCTGTAACGCGACACCATGCGAAAACTTGTCACATGGATCTTTAACACGTGATATCTTCGATCTTCGTTATTTCTCGTTTGATCGAGGAAATAGTACATTTCGATGCAAGTGCAAAAAAAATTTTTTTTCGACGAGGGTGAAAGTTGGAGCTCGAGTGAAACGAGGGTGACAATCACCCGAGTTAAAAATAAATTTTTACACGTGTATCGAACGACTTTAGAGAAATTTACGTGCGCAAAAATTACTTTTCCGCACTAGTTACGATAAAAAGTTTCCAGTGATTTTAGGGTGCTTTATCTAACTCTAAAGGTGAATAGCACAAGCAAAACAATTTTATTCTACCACTTTGTCGGCGTGATTAGTATGTATCAATGACCTACAAATTTTAAATTTTGCAAAGGTATGTAGGTAATGTGTACCTTTACAAAATTCTAAGGTAAAATACAATCATAACAAGTAATACTGCCTGTATGAATTGAATACTGACTGTAACATGCATGTATTTAGGTATATTATTAACAGTTAAGAAGGCAATGGCTTAAAACTTTTAATTTGTCATGTGTACCTATGATAAAATGGGCGGCACAATGTTTTTTTGGAGGTAGGACTTAGGTAAAACCACTTATTAAAATAGAATATGTAATGAACCACAACAAGTTTTTGTGTTAATTGTTCATCACAAGACACGTCATAAATAGGTATGTAAATATTAATAAAAATAAAACCTTGGTAATCATTTTTATTGATCAAATATTGGACATAGGTAAATCAGTTGTAAAATACTACATAAAATACAAATACACATATAATTTTATTTTTCGTGACCGTAAATAAATAGAGGTCCTTAAAAACAGAACAGAGAGACACGTACTTCATTTGTTATACGAGTAGGTATTCTGTGTTCCTTAATAAGCTTTCAAAGATGCACTGTATGTTAGGGTTATGGTTAGTTAAATACGATTGCATATTTCCCTTTAAGTAGGTACCTCTTAATATGTACACTTGTATAGGTAGTGCCTGGGTATGGTTTTATTTAGTTAGTGTTATCAATACACCGTGCGACCATAGAATTCTGTTGTCCGCTTAAATTCTGGATCCTAGCTTTTTCGGTCATATTACTAAGTAAAATAATGTATAAAATGTGTTGGATGGCTCCTACAATGAATATTTATCGAACGGCATCGGCATCCGCGATGTTTATACGAGTCGTGAACAATAGGGAGAAGGTGATTGTATCAGCAAAGCCTGTATTTACAAAGCTTACCGAACCTTCGCTTCGTCCATGTTAACCGATATGACCGGCTTGTTTTCTAAAAAAAAACTGTTCGTCAGTTGGATTAAAAAAAATCATGATAAGAAACATATATTCTTCGTTCTATAAAACAACTGTAATAAAAAAACATGGAGCAGAATTCCACGCGACGACAGAGCGCGCTGAGCTCTAATTTATTGGAGGACGTCCACTGTACATACGAGTAGATACAGGTTAATAAGTTCTAATTAAATTTTATAAGCTACTAGCGACCCGCACCGGCTTCGCACGGGTACTACTTATACCTAGACAAAAACCTTCCTCTTGAATTACTCTACCTATTAAAAAAAATCTCATCAAAATCCGTTGCGTAGTTTTAAAGATTTAAGCCTACAAAGGGACATAGGGACAGAAAAAGTGACTTTATTTTATACTATGCAGTGATAAGCGATATTAATATATAAAAACGCTGACTTGCTTAAATTCTTAAAGATATCGTAGGTACTTAATTGTCGTGACGAACACGATTGCAATAATTAAGGATTTTTAATTTCACGCTAAATTGGGTGTCCCTAAAATTGAAAATGCCCAGCTACTCGTTGGTAGCTAGAGCTACTCAGGAGGCACATATGCTTGTTTACCAATATGTATTAAAGTCGGATTCTCAAATAAATTGGTCGTGGAGGACGAGGCGTTGGGTGTGTTGTGGCAACACCGCTCCCCTGATATACCTATGTGATATGTGACTGTTGGGATTTACGATCGATGCTGGGAATCTACGGACTATTAAGACATTTAACATCGATCTATGGCGGTAATTACTGTAACTCTGTCTAGTAGTCACATTTACCTATTTACTATCATGAAGGTTTTATCATGAAAGGAAATAGGTATATCTGACATGTTCAACTTTTTGATATTACACCCTGGCAATAAATAAATACTCATAACTTATAATATACCTACTCCTAGGCGCTTTTGCTAAATTCAGAATTAACCAACTAATCTCGGGTTAACTGATTACATACATTTTTGACTTTACTAGTACCTATACTTCGTTTTTTTTAGCATTAGAAAGACCTTTGCAGAACGAGATATAAGGTTTTTTTACAGGCACATTCTGCGGATCGAACAGTGAATACGAGTTATTAAATATCACGTATTCATTATCATGCTATATTAATACATACATTACTCAGTGTTGTGAACAGATAAGAAACATAATATTAGTTAATTTATATTCTAAGATGAAAAGATAAGAATTTTAATAAATTGCGTTTACAATTTTTCATGGAAAGGTTGTACATTAAAAAACCTAAAGAGGCAGAGTTCTCACACAATTTTAAAACGTTACTGTCACCATCTGTTATTCGATTTGTCGGTTGAGTCGGTTGTGTTTTCTATTGCTGTTAGCTTACTTAAAGATTAATGTTATCGTTTTTGTTAAATTTCGTTATTAATTATTAGTCTATTTAGATATTTTGTTTGTTGGTGCACATTTAAAATTGATGAAGTCGCAGCTGGTTCCGGCTAACGTTTTTTCATCTCTAAAGAAGAAACGGCAAAAGCAAAATCCTCTGACTGCCAGTGAAAAGCGAATGGTGGTATTGGTGGTGAATATTTACAAATTAGTGTTGGTAATGTGCCATAGAAAGGAATATCCCACTAAATCGGACCGTGTGAAAAAGACTGCTGAGACTGCTGGCATATCGTTGGCTACGGTATACAACATTTTAAAAGAAAATAATTTTTTAAATGAAATTAGATAATATAATAGATAACACTGTGGAAAATTTTATTATAAACGTTGGTGGTGCCAAGTCCTCGGACTCTTCCACTGACAGTGAATAAAACTATGTAGAGTATATCATCAGAGTTTTATTTTTTAATTTGTTACCAAATTCAAACTACGTTAGACCGACCCAGATTAAAGCCGCCCATAATGGCGACAAATACTAAACGACGTTGCCGATGGGTAAGCATATGGCAGTCTTTATGACACCGTGTCCGCTTTTATACCGATAGTTTTAATCCTTAAATGCATGACTTTTAAAAGTACTGGGAGTGCATAATGTAAGCTAGATTAAATATGCAAATATTGTTAAATTTTAGACTGTAAACTTCATTAAATTCAGTAAATGTAAAATCGGTGCGATATGAGTTACAAATTTATAAAAAAATACTTAGTTAAAAACCGCCAAAAACTAAACGAAAACCTTCATATTTAGCTTTTTTCTAAATAGTCCCATCTTGCTTATAAAACACTTATATTTTTTTTAAATACAGTTTTGCCAACAAATTAATAATACACGGTGGAATTTAATCGGTGAACAGGAACCCATTTTTCTAATTCAGTAATCGATGGCGGTCACGTTTATGTAGTACTTAAGTGGAACCAAGTTTTTTTTTTAGCATAACAAATTTTTATGTTGAAATTAAACTTTAATTAAAATTTATTGTCACCCTACTAATGGTTTAGTCTGAAAAGTTTAATACCTCTTTTCAAACTATCAGCCATGCATCGCTCTTATTTTACATAGGAATAGAGTCTATCGCAAAAATTAAAGCATGTGAGTGGTTATTGCTCATTTATGTTTTAAGTTTCTATGGCTGATAGTTTGAAAAGAGGTATTAAACTTTTCAGACTAAGCCATTAGTAGGGTGACAATAAATTTTAATTTCAACATAAAAAAATTTTATGCTAGAAAAAAAACTTGGTTCCACTTAAGTACTACATAAACGTGACCGCCATCGATTACTGAATTAGAAAAATGGGTCCCTGTTCACCGATTAAATTCCACCGTGTATATGTGAAAACTATGCGTTCAGCTATCGGTAAATATCAAATGACATGTAGTACATAAGTTCCGAGAAATTCAGTGTTATCGGCCGAAATCGAAGAAGGAAGGTTTACGACCACTGCTTCTTTGTTCACCCGTTTGACAGATAATTCTAATCTTAAATAAAACGAAGTATAACTGTTTAACCCCGGGGAATGAATGGGCCTTCAATAGTGCTACAACATAATAAACAATAAGCAGTATTATAATATATTTTTACAATCTAGCCATTCTACTATATTAGTGACTCAATCTTTGCTTACGAATGAATCATTCAATTATTAGCAAAGATCTGCGTGAAAAAGTTTCAAATATAAATACTTAATTGCCTCTACTCATTCCAGTTTAACCTGTCAAAGTGTTAGTCACACAGAAATTATATTTAGACGTTCATTTGATAGTCGTAGATCCATAGCATCCTGTTACATACAACTCAAATTCCTTATAAGTAGCTCAGCATTATTTAATTACTTAGACGTATGTATAATTAGTGTACGTACTTGAAATCGAGACAAGTTAAATTAAAGACTGGTAAGAACATAAATATGGATGACCTTAGTGCTTGGACGTCAGGTTGTGATGTGATATTAGACGAGTACTTCTCATAAGTATATTAAAATGAGAAATACTCCTAATATTTCGTATTATTCGAGATTTAGTCACGATCCAAAATTATATGCCAAGTATAACTTAGTTTAGTGGCCCCGCTAGAAGTATGAAGAAAAATTCAATTAGTTACGTTGAGAACGACAGCCTTTACTATTTGCATATCTGATTAAAAGCATTTTTTATAATTTTTAAGCGAGCGGCAATGAGCGGCAAGTAAGTCGGACGTTACCTATAATCGTATTAACTATGAAAATTTGGCCACTGCGAAAACGATCGTTGACTTTAGTTTTTTTTTTTTATGTTCGAGAATAAATAATTAATGTCGACTTCAATAGTAAAAAATGGATGATAATTCCACGGAAGTGCTTACGCAGGAAGTCAGTAGTCGTTGAACTCCAATGTGATGTGTGCTCTTAAGTGACGTCAGAAATTAGCTCGATTGAAAAACCCCTCAAGTATGTACATAGACGAATCGTTTTTTGTCCGTACTTACCACGTACTTATACATAAATATTGCTAGGCGAAAAGTGACCTTTTATTTCTTTTTGCCTTGTAATTCTTAAAACAAATAACGCCTAGTCTATGAGTTAATTGAAAATTCAAATAGCTAGGAATAAGATGTACTTAGTACCTAAAGTAATAGGTAGTTAGGTAGTCCGGAATTCCCAATTTTTTTATAGGTGAAGATATTAATAAATCTTGATAGATTGAACACGTAGGTACCTACAATTGAAGAAACGAAAAGAAACAACATGTCCAGTGCTTAAAAAAATCATGGCAAATTCACACCTTATTCTGTTAAGAGTAAAGGGTTTTTCCCCACACTAGCTCGGAAACACCTACTTCCCTCACTAATTTCAGTGCGGGAAGTTGCATTTTAATCACTTGTGAGGGAAGTAAATTGACAGATGAACCGTGAAACGTTCAAAACCATGGAAAGTCAAACGCTGGTATGGCTATGATTCGCTGATTATTTTTTTAGGGACACCATGAAAATTTTATCATACACCAGATTATTTCATTTATTCAAGATAATAAATTAGATTTTTAGTATTTCATAAAAACCTATCGCAAAATCTTATCATATTGGACAAAAACCAGATAGTATACTTTTACTTTCAGAACGCAACCCGCTAACACTGACGTCTTGTATGTCAATGTTGCCAACTTATAAAAAAATACTAGAATGTACAGTTTTGTGAGTTTCCTATGTAATATCTTACCAAGAAGTAGTCAATTTAAGTTTATCTCACACACTTTTTAAAATGATAGATGTTTAGCTGCCGGATACAGATTTCATACTTCTACTAAATTAAGAGTTCTGTCTATTTTTTGGCTAAATACTAAAAAAAATATTTTGTTATTGTAAGCAGTACTAGAACTACTCTAAGTTATTTAATAAAGACTGATTTGTTGCATTGATTGTTCTTTTACACGTTCGTAGCTGCTTCCTCGCTTTAGTGTGGGGAAAAATGTTGTGTTGCACATGGGAGCAAAGTTTGTTTAATTATCGTGCCTTGAAACCCTCGCAACGCTCGAGATTCCATTTTTAAACCAACTATGGGATCTCTCGCTAGCTCGGGTCTCAATATTGGCACGATGATTAAACAACCACTTTCCTCCCTTGTACAACAAATAACTATTTTCCTTCTGTAATTTGAATTCACTAGATATGTTCTTTCCGTGGACCCTTCAATTAATTGTACAATGTATATATCTAAAATACCTAATATTAATATTATTTCCCCCTCACTAGCTCGTAAAGCGCTCGTTTATCCTTTAATACGAACGTGTAAAAACGCATATTATTCACTTGTGTGGCAAAGTAATGACCTTGGAGCGCAGCGCGAAATAGCATTCGTTTAACAGATAACAAAACGTAAAACGCTCATGGAAATCGTTCCATATTAATGATAGTTTGAGAATTTAGTGTAAAATACAAACCTTTATATAATATGATGATTTTATCACATCAATCCTAAAATTCCATAAGTAACAATTGTTTTAGTGAATGATGATAAGATGACTAGATGCAATCACAAAACGCAGAAAATGTCAACATTGTCAATGAATATTAAAGGTTATATAATCTTTATTCACCGACTCGAACACGCATAAAAATAGTAAACTAAACAACTTTCAGAGTGTTCTGTTATAAAATAATGAATGAGAATAATTTAATAATGCATTGGCGTTGGTGTGCAACTATAGGAATGTGTTAAAATCGTGCTGCGTTTACTTTTTCGTGCTAAGTTTACTGCGACATAATCTTGCATTAAATACATGATGCATTTCGAAAATTATTATCCCTAACCTGATGATGATTGTAATGTGAACAAATAATTACCTTTTTTGAGTTTCCTCGCTATAGTGAGGGGAAAAGTTTTGTGTTAATGTATTTTACTTCTCGTATGTTAAAACACTCGCTGCGCTCAGGATTCTATTTTAGAACCACTCGCTTCGCTCGTGGTTCAACTATAGAATCCTTTCGCTTGCTCGTGTTTCAATTTCATACTCGCGGGTAAAATACAACTTCGCACCCTTGTATAACAAATAACTATTTCAACTAAGTACATAAAACTCTCTCTCTTTCTCTGTCCCTGGCCTACTACCGCGAAAATCGAAATTCGTAAATTTCGAGGATTTTTCTCTGTCACTTAAACGAATGCGTCATTAGAGTGAGTGAGACAAATCCTTGAAATTTACGAATCTTGTTTTTCGCGGTAGGGCCGCAGGTCCCAGCTCGTTAGTTGGGATCGGGCCTCCTTATGGCTCGGCGCCAGGACGCTCCGTCCCGGGTTGTCGTGGATGGTGACAGTTGCTTGAGGTCTCTCTGGACATTGGACCACCACGTGGCGGGAGGATTTCCTCTTCCTCTGGGTGGATTGGGGATAACTACATAAGTAAAGCTATGCATAGGTAATGCAACATGCATTAATTACGAAATTGTACACTGCTCCACTGAAAATAACTAAAACACAGTTACGAACTTACCACATTGTGGGATAAAATTGTTGGCCAAGTGGTGACGGCAGTGTAAGAATACATTTCTCACCACCCTAACTCTTCCCGCGGGTGTCGTAAGAGTCGAACTAAGGTATTGAAGTGTCACTAACCATTCTTCGATGGAAGATTGATGATGGGCAGCAGCGTCATCATAGTGGACACATTGCTGCGATCCCCAATCCGCTTGTCCTGCGTGGCGATTATGGACATTTACCTTCTAATGCGTCTAAATGCATACGAGCCCCGATGCATATGTTCTTGTCCAGTTAGACAGTTTTTCGAGACTATCCCGTTCAGAGACAAAACCTTCACTATTCAATAGTAGTACTAAAGTAGTTTCTTTGAGTATAAAATATTTGGATTTAATAAATCAGAATTAAAAAAAAAACTATTTAAGGAGAGGTATTTTTTTTTATTTTTTCCACAATTTTTAATTTTGTAAATAATCAATGAATGTAAAGAACGCCATTCATATTAAAGACGACATGGTACACCTGGGTCCCGTTTTATAAAGTTACAAGATACAGGTTACAAGTGTACAGGTTACAGGAACCTGTAATGCACTATGAACTATTACAGGTGTTTTATAAATACACACAAAAATTTACAATTGTAATGAACCATGGTAAATCTCGATTACAAGTAACATCTACAGGCGTGACGGACATCACTAATTAAAAATAAAAACTGACATAAATAATCGTATCCACAGATTATATATGTTTATTTTGATGGAAAATCAGCCCTTCTACCGCGAAATTCAAAATTTGTAAATTTCGAAGATTTTTCGCCGTAACTCCAACGAAGGCTTCATTAAAGTGACAGAGACAAATCCTCGAAATTAGCGAAAATAAAACGATGAGAGAGATCTTCTAAATTTGTGTGGAGTTCATTTGCTCTTTGAACTCGTACGGTGTCCGACTCCGAAAGTCCAAATTTATTAGGAGCTGAAACAGTCTCGGTCAACGCTATCGGGGTACAGTCAAGGGAATAAATATAATAATGTATATAACTTTAGACCTTATGCTCCAGAATAAGTAAAGTAAGTAGTCATAGTCAGCGGCCCTACCGCAAACTCGGAAATCCGCAAATTTCGATTATTTTTCTCTTTCACTCTAATATCGCCTTGTTAGTGACAAAGACAAATCGTCGTTTGCGGTTTTCGAAGTTCGTGGTAGTTGGCCAAAACTATGAAGAATCTCTCAGAAAGCGAATAATTTCAACAGTATTACGAGCAAACGTCTGTAGCACACGAAATAACTGGGAAAATTGCACTTGTAGTTGCGGTTACAGGACTCAAGACGTACGTCAGTTTTTGTTACAAGTCTACCACACCTACACTTGTTATTTACAATATTTTTATAAAACACTTGTTCGATTACGAGTTTAAAACTATTAAACTCCTGTATTTTTGTCTATGGCTGAGCTACAGGCACTTGTACCTGTAACTTGTAAAATTGTAACATAGTACTTTTATAAAACGCAAATTGTAAAAAACGGGGCAAGTGTTGCCAGTAAACGCCTGTAAAATTGTAACTTGTAACTTTATAAAACGGGACCCTGATGCACTGCGAATTTTGCGTCAAGCTTATAAGCGCGGCATTACGGTGGTGAACGAAAATATAATTTAGACACTGGTTTGTTAAAATCGATTTATTAAACAACAAAAGCTGTAACGCTTGAAAAGTCCTAGCCTATCTCTACCTAAACACACAGCCCTCTACCCCATACAACTCAAACCCCATAAGCTAGAGAACCCTCAGTATTAATACAAACCCTCAAGGAACCCTAAAAGTTTACCTAATAAAGCTATGATTCTATGGTATTCTGTCTTGACTGTAAATATTTCGGCCAGAAGAAGTGATGTGATCGTCTAAGTAGCGGCAGGACCCCGTAGCTGTAAGTAATAACCTAGATACTTGAACAAAGAGTGAGAGTTATAGACCTAAAAGCCGTAACTAGGATAATGTAAATACAAATGATATAATACTCAGAACACTAGTATAACAGGAGAGAAATGATAAAAGTACTTTAAACAAAATAAGATTTATTATTATTAAAATCACGGTAATATTATTACACACACATCGTAGTAGCTGTAGAACAAACACAAATATATGGAAAATATAAGTAGGTATTATAGAAAATGCTAAAGTTAAAAGGCACGTGGTTAAAGGTAAAATATAAAGATAAGTTTTAGTTAAGAGTAAACGACAACCTGTAAGTATTAAAAAATATATAAATAATATCCCCTACCCACCGATATAGAATTACAGTTATTATTAACTATTGCAATTCTAACACAGCTCGAGCATACGGTTGGGTGAATTTGCGAATTCAGTTTATGTCAAACTGTATGTATTAGTTCCTTGGAACAAGAAATATTTAATTTCATTATTAGTGTCGTGACACTATGTATGTACTAGTTCTCGAACTAGATGTGTAAGGAACCATGATCCCTTATTATATTCGTATTTCAGGATTATTCGACATTGCAAATTAACCCGGTCCTTAGGATGGGGTAAGCTCACCTATTCTGAACCAATATGGAAGTGTAAATATTTTGTGGGCCCAGGGTCCTCTTTTTCCAAAAACATGATTTTCCAGTTCCATCAGATGGCAAATCAGGAGTAAATCAAATATGTACCCTTGGGTATATATGTATCGTAATACAATTGGCCTTAACCAAGGTTTGAAGTTTGAGTCTATTCAAGACACCATTGTAATACAGGTTTATATGCATGTACTGTTCCTACGTTCCAAGTATAGCAGAAAACAGTACCTAAAATCACGTTACGATCATTTAGCGCAAACCAGACAATGTACACCTGAACAAAACATCAAAACAAACCACTAATCATATATGTAAGTTAATTATTCGTCCATCAAACCATCTTCAAGAAACTAGTATTATCAACTAATTCAGTAAAACTTTATCAAATAAATATGTTCAATATTATTACTTATACCATTCCACATTTGTTCAGAGACCTACCCTAAAACTGGGCCTACGCTCTTTAACTAGCACTTAAACTAAACACATACATAAAGATCATATAAGTAATAATATAGACAATTAACGCATAATTGGTTCAGTACTGAAAAAAGCATTCATTATTATATTAATTCCCACCCTAAAACTTCACAAAGAAGAATTATATTGAAAAACAATCAATTCACTTTATCCCAAAACTATTTCGCACTAAATAAACCATACATAGGATAAATAAAATAATTAGCACACTTAAATAATTCACAGATAAAATCAAAACAATAATAAATATAACCGTCCAACTAGCCAACCTTGGTCCTTTTTCATTAGCGGTACAATCTAGATACTGATACAAACATTCTTTACCAAATTTATGTATACGCGATTTATTCAAATAATCGAAATATCGAGATACGACCTTTAAGCACTGACGCTAGCTGCCGACTTGCCGAGCGTTTCCCGCGAAGGGATACAACGCCGCGATTCTGTTACTAAGCTACGAAACCGCTGTCCATTCCTGTCTCTCTCTCTCTGGAACTACGTTGGGCTCCGGCATCTCGCGTCCCGTTCTACTTACTCGAATGTATTTAAAAATAGAATTCACTCTCTAGTCAGCGGCTGAGCATCGCGCCGCGAGCCCGCGTCCCGTCCGCCATTTTGTGGACCGATGCTTGTACAAATATTATTTTAACTTAAGAAAGATACATTAAAATAGAATAAGGCTTGGTTATGCACTAATTTTCATAACAAATATACGTACCGTGTGTGTTGTGTGGTGTAGCTTATTGCTTTAAAATAATCCTTTCATTTACTAACACTATAATAACATTCTTAGTCTAACTGTGTGAACTACCGTGAAATACCTAATACATAGCTGTATTTAAGTATACTATTTATCCACTTGAACGTCCACCCCGCGCGACCATATTCCGGTCAACTGTCCGGGTTTTTTTTAGCGACGTACGCCCCGCGCTGCGCAGTCACAAGATTTTACAAAAACGTTTATATTTTCTAAACTACTTAAGGTATAATAATAAAAAAAATCAGGAGTATAAATGAAAGTACAATTATTAAAATACAATGATAGTCATTGTAAAATACCTAAAGATTCTTGACTATAATCAAGGTTAAACTTAAGACATCGGTAAAAAAATAAGAAAGATTTTTCTTTGACGACTAATTACAGGAAATTTTGAGCGATGACCCCTTATTTTTATTGCATATTAAAAAAAATATACTATTTTACCTTTATAATGATACCACAAATAACACATATAATTTTCAACAAAGTATCAAAATAAATTAATTAGATTACCTCCTCCTTCCAACAAATACATCAAGATACAAAAACACCGTAAATATTTTGATGAATCCTGACGTAGTTTGATATATTTCTTATGTTTAAGTATATTAATCTCTTCCTTATAAACCACTCGTCAATATTTATTATATATTTCACTAAACATGGTGTTATATTACTAATAATACGGCTATAAACGTTTACTACCCCAGCTCAAAAATAACCTTCATATTTTAAACTCACTTGACAGGTATCACACTGTCAAAAACTTAAGACGATACACATTATCGTATAGAGCACACGTTCCTGATCATTTTTATGTATAATAACCCCAAAAATATGTAAATTAACGTGAAATACTTACGACATAACTAGGAGTCCTTAGCAAACACTCACAATTGCACGGCAGTTTGACACAACACTTATAATTATAATTTTTTATCGACTGAGTAACGAGCGTACACTCCAATCTATATTTTTTAGCGCAAATTAGTTTATTAGGCTACGTTGTTGCAACAAGGGAATTAGGAAATAATGCCTCTATATTTCGCTACATGCCGCTATAATCAACTGTGTCTCCTTCGACTTCATGGGATAGTATAGTATCCACGAACAGTCTACTGCCTTTTTTGTTTGGATAATATGCTATCATCGGACGTTCAAGTGGTTATAAGTACAATGTGGAAAGCAACTTCCCTCATGTATATTAAGGTGTGATATGGTAAATGGAAATATCTATAAGTTAAATAAGTGGAATCGTTCTGTGAAAATAAATCTCTGTTAATATTACCTAGCTTTGAGCTCAGGTACACTAACTCCGAAACCTAACAATAATTGCGAGGTAAGGTTATTGAAATCACTTACAAGTTTCTCCAGTGTTTAAGCTAGAAATTAGGCATTTACCTACGTACAAATATCGTAATTATAAAAACACGATTATAGATAATAATATAAATAATATTGGGCAACTCACCAGGGTATAAACAAAATTACCTGAACACTATAGCTTACTAGACACTCAGACAGAATTACTACACTGAATCTAGAATCTAAAATTGGTACTTAGGCTACCTAGGAACAAAGTAATGTAATGTTTACTCCTCAATCTCCAACTCAAAGTGATCCCTTCTTCCCGGCGACATTGCCTTATATACCCTAGGCTACCGACGCTAATTCCAGTTTGTGTTCGGCCCTTTTCACGCCTGCGTACTTACTATGGATGCTGCGAGCGTCACATAACAGAAGCGTCTCTTAATCAGACATGCGCAATGGGTACTTAAAAGGCGCCAAACGCTAGCGCCAATTTACGCGTCGCGTCTTGTTTGACCTGCGCAGTAAGCTTTCTCGAGGGACGCTTCCTAGCGTCGCTCTGTTACTAACAGAAGATGGCCTTGGTTTCGATGTTTTGGCGCCAAGCCGTCGCGTCGCTTGGTTTTGACCGTTGATGATTTCCTTTGTGATTCGCGCCAATATCCTAAACTGAGTAATTATTATTACCTAAAACTAAATGAAACAAAAATAATAAAGTTTAATTAAGTAACGGACTTTTGTATCGTTACATTTGCCCCCCACATTTGAGCATAGAGGTAAGGAATGAATTGACTGACTCGGAGCTCAAATGTTAAAAAATAAAAAAAAACAAATAATGTAAAGGAAAGAAAAAAATATTTAATTTAAACTAAATATTAAAGTCTCAGACTTAGTATTACAACATGCTGAAGGTATTCCAAAGTATTTGCATATGCAGTTATTGTCATTTTCCCCCCAATGTTAATGTGGTGTGTGAAGTGACCAATAATTGAAAGAAAATTAATTATTTAGTTCGAATCATGAAAATTAAGTATTTTGTCCCATGAGTCAAATTGTTCTCGGCCATGAATTCCCATTCCAATAGAAGCGCCAGGTTGTGAGGCTGACGTACCCTATTAGTAAATCTCTCGCATCTTCATTTAGAGTCTATAGCCACATTGCCCGGCTGGCGACCCCACCATCTACATTGCCCAGACGTAATGAACCTACGAGAGCCCCTCATCAAAATGGAAAAGCCTTTCTATTCCAGGTAACCTCCCACAATTATATTATTCTCTCCCAGTGAACAAAATACAATTCATAATCCTCACCAAAAACCAACTTCTCCCCTCATTGGCGTATTTAGTACTCTATTTCCAAGCAAGAAAGTTAACAGCATTTATGAAATTAGAAAATATTCTAATTTCTAAAGATATACTAATTCATTAAACAATAATTTACGATTCTGATTCTCAAGTCTCTATTTATCCCAGTGTTGAATTTTATTTGTGCTGGGAATTATAATTCACATAAAAGTTAAATGATGTAAGAAACCCATTTTAAAGTTTCATGTATTGTTATTTTTATCAAACCTAAATCAAAAGGTACCCCTATGCCTTCCACTCGGTTTATCGTGTGGAATCCATCTGAGTAAACAACCACTATATGGAACGATACACAGGTCAATGCCAATGTTGATCAGATAAGCTTTCTTATACCAATCTGACAATGTCGGCTCGCACTTACCAGACGGCTCTAGAAGAACCGCGACCCGGAAGGATAGACAAGCATCCCCACATCGGGTGTGCCCCGGCCCCATGTTGGAAGAACTAAGACACAGAAGTGAACTTCGTTCTCACACCATTAGACAGCTTAATCAATACAATATACAATACAGATTTATCCATACGGATATAATCCATAAGTATATGCACCGATGGTTCCCGGATGGTTCCAGATAGACAATAAAAGAAATGCTGTGTCTGCTATTCTCACTTGTTCATAGAGAGTGTTCCGACGAATAGAGATTAGCTTCTTGTAAAGTATTGTGTCATCAAAAAGAACTTACCTATTAAAGGTATGATATTTAGCCTAGCACCAATGTTCCATTGATAACACATTATTGTAAATATCCCCCTTTCAAATAACAATAACTGTTGTCATCATTCGCAAGACTCGCAATTATGAGGAAACTCATTTAAACTTAATCAAGATCATACATCAACTCATACTTTCATCCAAATATTCATTCATCATCTAATTCGCATACCTATTAGTAATTTCATACTTCATCCTTCGCCCTTCCTCATACACTTTTTCGCACAGTTTAGTTCAAAATTGCAAACCCTATAGGAATAATGACAATTGAAGAACTTTATCATACTATCTATTAAATCAAAAGAAATTAACTTTTAATTGTGATAGCTATGATATATTAGCGAACGGAATACCCTTCAAGTAAATCCTTATATAACTAACTTACACTAGAATACTACTGCAACTACTATGATTTGATCTTTATGCTTTAATGCTGTACGCCAAATATGTATACTACGCCAAATTTGCTTAGTTAGAAATCTGTAATAAGGAATCAAACTGAAATAAACGTTACGCTAATTGCCAATCTATTTTAAGTTACGCCATATTTGCAACTGTAAGTCAAAAATAAAATATACATCAAAGTGAAATACAAGTTACGCCAACATTTGTGAGAAAGACTACGCAAAATGCTAATTTGTTTTACGCAAACTATCATGTTGCAAGTCTCTACGCGCTAATGCCACCTTAGTCTAAGTTATTCATAAAACACAGTTCTACTTACACGCATAAAATGAACTTATCTATGTATGTTTACCAAAAATATCTAAATTAGTTTTCCTTTGAAAACTAACAAAGCTTCGTCTGCCTGTTAGTCACCTTACAAGATCACGCTCAGTTTGAAATCTGTGAAAATATTAATGGTTATGATATTTTACTCTACGACTACAGATACATGAATAAATAATATTAAAATTAGATGCTACGGAAAAGGCACATTCTAGAATTATCTTACACAACCCTGTTTCAAATCGCCTCCTGTTTCTTCTTGCCCCCATGACATTGCAAGTTTTATTGTGTTAGGATAAACTGTAATTATTATTGTAGAAGAATGATAATGACATACATACATACCAACAAATAATGACAAGACTTTAATAAATGAAAGGTAAACTAAACAGATCCCTTCCAACCTGTGGGCGTTTTATTACTGAAATGATGATGATAATGATGATTAAATTAAAACAGAACAACCCACGAGTTTATAGACGACACTTGACATGCCCCCCCGCATGTTAGACTGAGTCACACCTACTAGATAATCTTCAAAATAATCAAATACACAATGCTAAATCTAAAACGGAACTAAAGTTAATGAAATAAAATAATAGGAAATATATATCCCGTCAATCGGCTAGGCGTTCCCAACTTCCTTTCACCTGTATGGCTCCAATAATATTATTCTTCAACATGTCTGTACGTTGCCGTAGAATCAATCTCTAAACTTCACTGAAACTTAGAAAGTTAGTAGCAAAAATTACATTATGATTTCCAATATGATCTCTCCTAAATATGCTAATGTTCGCTCCTGTTATACTGTGTCAAAGCTTCCTAAAGTTCCTACTCTCCTATCTACTGCTTTTAAATTGTCGCGTACTGCAAAGTTACTCCTATCGATATTGATGAAATTAAGTGATACCTACAGATATTTCTAACCTTAACCTAACGTAGCTAGCAAGTTCCTAAAATATAAAATCTCAATAATACAGAACATAAAGTTGTGAAGGTCCTTGAACAAGTACAATATCCAGCAGCGTGACTCCTTTTGATTGATATGATGATGATGATGTTGAAGATGATGATGATGTATTTAAGCATACATACACACTTACATTCTACACTTTCAAATTCCCTACTAGACTAACCTATAAACAGCAGCTCATCCTTTTGGTTGTTGATGAAGATTATGATGATGATGTGGTTCACCATACACACATACCTACACACTGTATTCCTAAAATCCCTAAAATACTTCCTAAAATTATAACTAAGATATAATTCAAATACTATTCCAGTCGAGAATCGAACTCGAGTTTGCAGCTTTCCCAAGTCAGGTCTATCTAAGGAACAAACCATAACAAAACAAAATACTATTTCATAAACCTAGCAGTGACATAAGTGCAGTCTTAATTCACTCCTAGAATATTAAATTTACAAAACAGACAGAATAAGGTTCAGAATATTAAATGACATGACAGACAGAATAAAGGTTCAAAATATAATTATAGCGACAACACAGACAGAACAAAGATTCCCCTTTAGATAGGAACAATAAACTACCTAATAGTCTGCTTTATACTTGCCCCCCCAACTTATAGAGTTTTGACACCTAGTGAAACCAATTGTACCTAAAATATAATAACGACACTTAATCTAAATACTATATAACTCTCAACTCAATGCATCCATTTCACAGCAGCAAATTGTGACACTTGCGTGTCACTCGCAAGACAGAATCCATTAAGAACCAACCTAAAAAAGTCAAACAAGATTAATAAATTACTCTAATTACATATAAATACCTTTTTATTTATTAATTTACATCCTGGTCACCGCTCACCAAATTGTAACGCTTGAAAAGTCCTAGCCTATCTCTACCTAAACACACAGCCCTCTACCCCATACAACTCAAACCCCATAAGCTAGAGAACCCTCAGTATTAATACAAACCCTCAAGGAACCCTAAAAGTTTACCTAATAAAGCTATGATTCTATGGTATTCTGTCTTGACTGTAAATATTTCGGCCAGAAGAAGTGATGTGATCGTCTAAGTAGCGGCAGGACCCCGTAGCTGTAAGTAATAACCTAGATACTTGAACAAAGAGTGAGAGTTATAGACCTAAAAGCCGTAACTAGGATAATGTAAATACAAATGATATAATACTCAGAACACTAGTATAACAGGAGAGAAATGATAAAAGTACTTTAAACAAAATAAGATTTATTATTATTAAAATCACGGTAATATTATTACACACACATCGTAGTAGCTGTAGAACAAACACAAATATATGGAAAATATAAGTAGGTATTATAGAAAATGCTAAAGTTAAAAGGCACGTGGTTAAAGGTAAAATATAAAGATAAGTTTTAGTTAAGAGTAAACGACAACCTGTAAGTATTAAAAAATATATAAATAATATCCCCTACCCACCGATATAGAATTACAGTTATTATTAACTATTGCAATTCTAACACAGCTCGAGCATACGGTTGGGTGAATTTGCGAATTCAGTTTATGTCAAACTGTATGTATTAGTTCCTTGGAACAAGAAATATTTAATTTCATTATTAGTGTCGTGACACTATGTATGTACTAGTTCTCGAACTAGATGTGTAAGGAACCATGATCCCTTATTATATTCGTATTTCAGGATTATTCGACATTGCAAATTAACCCGGTCCTTAGGATGGGGTAAGCTCACCTATTCTGAACCAATATGGAAGGTAAATATTTTGTGGGCCCAGGTCCTCTTTTTCCAAAAACATGATTTTCCAGTTCCATCAGATGGCAAATCAGGAGTAAATCAAATATGTACCCTTGGGTATATATGTATCGTAATACAATTGGCCTTAACCAAGGTTTGAAGTTTGAGTCTATTCAAGACACCATTGTAATACAGGTTTATATGCATGTACTGTTCCTACGTTCCAAGTATAGCAGAAAACAGTACCTAAAATCACGTTACGATCATTTAGCGCAAACCAGACAATGTACACCTGAACAAAACATCAAAACAAACCACTAATCATATATGTAAGTTAATTATTCGTCCATCAAACCATCTTCAAGAAACTAGTATTATCAACTAATTCAGTAAAACTTTATCAAATAAATATGTTCAATATTATTACTTATACCATTCCACATTTGTTCAGAGACCTACCCTAAAACTGGGCCTACGCTCTTTAACTAGCACTTAAACTAAACACATACATAAAGATCATATAAGTAATAATATAGACAATTAACGCATAATTGGTTCAGTACTGAAAAAAGCATTCATTATTATATTAATTCCCACCCTAAAACTTCACAAAGAAGAATTATATTGAAAAACAATCAATTCACTTTATCCCAAAACTATTTCGCACTAAATAAACCATACATAGGATAAATAAAATAATTAGCACACTTAAATAATTCACAGATAAAATCAAAACAATAATAAATATAACCGTCCAACTAGCCAACCTTGGTCCTTTTTCATTAGCGGTACAATCTAGATACTGATACAAACATTCTTTACCAAATTTATGTATACGCGATTTATTCAAATAATCGAAATATCGAGATACGACCTTTAAGCACTGACGCTAGCTGCCGACTTGCCGAGCGTTTCCCGCGAAGGGATACAACGCCGCGATTCTGTTACTAAGCTACGAAACCGCTGTCCATTCCTGTCTCTCTCTCTCTGGAACTACGTTGGGCTCCGGCATCTCGCGTCCCGTTCTACTTACTCGAATGTATTTAAAAATAGAATTCACTCTCTAGCAGTGTTGCCAGGTCTCCTGATTTATCAGGAGATCTACTGATTTTGGGCTATGTCTACTGATCTACCGAATTTTCAACAGATTCTCCTGATTTTTCGTAGTTTACTTCTACCTTCAGATTTTTTATTGTAAACGGAACGCTGTTACCGCTGGCACGAGTTTGGAAATCGGATGCGATATTGTTTTTAATGCTAGTAGACTCCTTTAATATTGCAAAGTTTGTAAACCCCTTTAAAAACACGAAACGTTAAACTCGTCAAGTTGAATCCAGGAAATCCAGAGACTATATAGGTAGAAAACAACAATACTAAACTTATTAAATATTGCCGTTGCCACCTAAATAGTATTTCGTTCGACTCGAAAGTTTACTAGTTATTTTGTTAAGTTGTGAATTAAAGTGTGATTAGCTTGGAATGGTAATACATCTGGGTAAGTAATTAACAAAAAATGTAAAGTGTAATGTGCGGTGTGTTTTCATATAGGAAGTTCGATCTTGTCATCACTTTTTATTAGGTATATTGCTTTCCTAATAATTCTAACAAATATTTGTTTTGCGTTATACAAATAACTAATTTATTTTAATTACTAAAACTATTTTTCTTTGTTATTCGACTAGGCTTTTCATTTTGGGTCTCAGCATGATGTGTTAGTTTGGTTTGCATAATGAGTTCTAACAAAAAACCAAAAAATGATCAAAAATTCAAATCTGGGTGGCTAGGAGCTGCACAGTTTGCAAAATGGGTGACTGTAAGCCAAAAAGGTGATAATTTTGCGGTTTGCAAAGCATGCGGTGTTAATATAAGCATTAGGTGCGGGAAAATCACATTAAGAAAAGCACGGGGCTGGAGATATACATGCCGCAAAACTGAATTGTATTGTTGGACAAAAGCTACTAATAGAATCATTGCCGTCTACTTCTTCAGCTAATAGATTACGTTTTTGGGTTACCTATATAATTAAGACAATGTGGCGTTCTTCTTATGCATATTGTATTGTTGATTGTCAGATAATAATTTATTTTTTATTTATATGTATAATCTTGATTTTTGTTGCAGTTTAATTTGAAATTAATCATATCAATCATTAAATCGAGAAAAAAAGTTCATAATTTGCTATTTGGTAAGCAGCAGCATGTTAACTAATTCCTTTCTACTATGTGTTCTAACTCTTTTGAATTGATAACATAACATAATAACAAAATATCTTGTACAATAAACTATGATTAACTAATAGTACATTACTATAGAGAACGGGAAACGAAGGGTTACAGGCCAAGTAGATATATCAGATAGGGATACGTGGCCTGTAATCCTTATTCTCGCCGAGATTTGTATAGTGCTTTTCTCAAACTTGCCATGAAATAAAACGAACTGATTTCGCCGAACCATAATATTCAATTTGTAAATGTACGTCTGTATCGTATAAAATAAAAAAAAAAAACATTCGCGCCTAACTTTTTTTAAATCTTTTTGAGGTCTCCTTTTACCTGGTGGCATAGACATTAGTTCTAAGGTTTTTTTTTCTGTGGCTGAATGTCAAGACCTAGTGTCACAATTTGACGTTTCAAAACAAAAGACAATTTGTTTGCAGTCCTAGGTGTGAAATAAATACATGAAATCTCTTTACATATCGTCTTAGCACATGCCACCGGATACATAGTATTTCCGGGTTTAATTTAAAGAAAGTTTGAGAAAACATATTTATAAAAATTGAAAGAAAAAAACGGATATAGGTAAGTTTTGGTTAAAAAATAATAAGCCTACTGATATTTTTACCAATTTCCTGATTTCTAGGCTAAACTTCTTCTGACGTTTTCAAATTGGATCTGGCAACACTGCTCTCTAGTCAGCGGCTGAGCATCGCGCCGCGAGCCCGCGTCCCGTCCGCCATTTTGTGGACCGATGCTTGTACAAATATTATTTTAACTTAAGAAAGATACATTAAAATAGAATAAGGCTTGGTTATGCACTAATTTTCATAACAAATATACGTACCGTGTGTGTTGTGTGGTGTAGCTTATTGCTTTAAAATAATCCTTTCATTTACTAACACTATAATAACATTCTTAGTCTAACTGTGTGAACTACCGTGAAATACCTAATACATAGCTGTATTTAAGTATACTATTTATAAGTACAATGTGGAAAGCAACTTCCCTCATGTATATTAAGGTGTGATATGGTAAATGGAAATATCTATAAGTTAAATAAGTGGAATCGTTCTGTGAAAATAAATCTCTGTTAATATTACCTAGCTTTGAGCTCAGGTACACTAACTCCGAAACCTAACAATAATTGCGAGGTAAGTTTATTGAAATCACTTACAAGTTTCTCCAGTGTTTAAGCTAGAAATTAGGCATTTACCTACGTACAAATATCGTAATTATAAAAACACGATTATAGATAATAATATAAATAATATTGGGCAACTCACCAGGGTATAAACAAAATTACCTGAACACTATAGCTTACTAGACACTCAGACAGAATTACTACACTGAATCTAGAATCTAAAATTGGTACTTAGGCTACCTAGGAACAAAGTAATGTAATGTTTACTCCTCAATCTCCAACTCAAAGTGATCCCTTCTTCCCGGCGACATTGCCTTATATACCCTAGGCTACCGACGCTAATTCCAGTTTGTGTTCGGCCCTTTTCACGCCTGCGTACTTACTATGGATGCTGCGAGCGTCACATAACAGAAGCGTCTCTTAATCAGACATGCGCAATGGGTACTTAAAAGGCGCCAAACGCTAGCGCCAATTTACGCGTCGCGTCTTGTTTGACCTGCGCAGTAAGCTTTCTCGAGGGACGCTTCCTAGCGTCGCTCTGTTACTAACAGAAGATGGCCTTGGTTTCGATGTTTTGGCGCCAAGCCGTCGCGTCGCTTGGTTTTGACCGTTGATGATTTCCTTTGTGATTCGCGCCAATATCCTAAACTGAGTAATTATTATTACCTAAAACTAAATGAAACAAAAATAATAAAGTTTAATTAAGTAACGGACTTTTGTATCGTTACAAAGCGTACTTCAGATTGTTGTGTCTCTTGAAATGTAGTACATTAACCATGACTAACGTTCATACAATTTATCATTAGCATAATGTGATCATTTTTAAAACATTCAAAAATTTGTTAAAATTGTTTCGAACTAGACGAACTCCACTGCATCGGGGCTCGTAGTTAATAGGAGAGGCCTACTACGTCCAGCAGTGGACTGAGATAGGCTGATGATGTATGTATGATTGCATGATGGGATAAAACACAGTCATAAAAACCCGCCAAGAGCATGTCGGGCCATCAGCATAGGGTTCTGTAGTTATTCGAAAACGGCTGGGCCGATTATGTTCAAAATAGTATTATTTTAAAGTATTCTTTAAACCAAATTCATGATTTTTTCATATTTTTTGGACTCACTGTCGGAATGTGTGTACACCCCACATTGTCTATAGCTAGTTAATCTATGATACTCTATGATTTTTTACTTATAACTGTCATCTGTCACTTCCGTCTAGACCCTACAACTGGCAAACATGGCTTAACCCTTTACCGCATGGATTTTTTGATGTGTTTGAAAAAAATATATGTAATTATAAATGAGAAATATAACCTTAGAAAAATAATGAAAAAAACATATAAATGTTTTTAATTACTTTATTTTAGAAAAACAATTGCGGGCAAATCTGGAACAATATGCAATCTTGGCTAGAATCATATACTAGACAAATTTGGAACAATATGAGGTCATGTCATGACCAGTATAGTACCTATTGCCTAAAACGTAAAAAAAACTTCATATTCTAACAACAATATTTATACTGCCGCGACGTGTAGGTGTAAATACTCTAGTATCCTTGGCCATCAAAACTTCTGCCAAATTCAGCTTTAAGTCCAGTAAAGGCATATATGTATTTTCTCCTCTCTGTGACATGCTGCGCCTCCACAACAACCAGCTATTGACGCAACTTGGGTCTACTAAGTGGAAAAACAGCCTGTGGTGCCACTTTTTGCTCCTTACTTTTATTCTGTAAAATCCCAACATTGCGTCTAGAAGATCTACACGTCCCATGCATACAGTTCCAAATATGAAGATTAGTATTCGTTGACTAGACTGCATGTTGTGCCACATTTGTCTTAGTTCGAAAAGCCGTGAATGCATTATGTTCCGAATATGGAACAAAATTTAATTAAATAAATCAATGTAATGTAAATATAATTACTTACGTCGACTGCCGTAAAAATGTTGGGGATTCATGTCACTGTATACTAACAACTATAAATTCACCAAAACATTGATTTATGTTTAATAAAACTGCGTTCAAAAAACGGCTGCCTTGCTATGTTCACAGAATCTCTGCAACTGACTTTCTACAATCATTTTTTGTAACATTGCGAAAGATTTAATGTTTAATAACTACCCTAATGGGTAATTTAAATATCTAGCTAGTATTTAAATGTAAATTTGATACACAGATAATGTGTTAAAATAGTGTAGTAGTTGAAAATATCGAGCGTCCCAAATTTGTCACGATATGCGGTAAAGGGTTAATTATATATTTAATTATAATCGACATTAATCTTTAAGTTTTACATCTATAATGTGACAACTGCTTCTGTTTTTATTATGTGATATAATAAAGAAGGAAACTACGGCTGGATTTGTGCGGTTTTATTTGCAATTCATCTTTACATGTAAGTATCGCTAATCCCGTGGGACGTGTACCGTTGCGTAGTTGCTCTACAACAGGTTATAGTGTGCCCAGAATAGGCAATTAAGCTGAGAATCAAAAAGAAAAAGCCCTGACCGCGCGATTGTGAGAACACGAAGAAACTGCACATCATATAAACGGCAAATCCAGCCAAAAACATAACCTCATCATGTCGGCCAAGTTACATGAAACGAATATTCCCATAGAAAAATTGGAAGGTATAAACAATTACGTGAATTGGAAATTTGCTATGCAAATGCTCCTCACTCTGGAAGGAATCTGGAATTGTGTCGATGGTACCAACACGGATGCCACGTGTGACGGACGTGCCCTGGCTCGCATCTGCCTCGCCATAAAACCCAACTTATACCAATATGTTCGTGACGCCAAGACCGCAAAAGACGCGTGGGAGAAGCTCGCGGACACTTTTGAATCAAAAGGACTGTATAGGAAGGTACTTTTAATACGACAGCTTCATAAAATTGAGTACAAACAATATAGCGGAATGTCGGAATACATCGAGGCGGTGATGCGGCTGGTCCAGCAGCTCGAAGACATTGGAAAAACCATTGCAGACGACGAAGTCGCCGAAATACTGCTGAGTGGCCTGTCACAAGAATTTGATGCACTAGTATCCGGCCTGGAGACTGCGGGGCTAACAAGCAAGTTAACCAGCGAGCTTGTACGGACTCGTCTACTTCAGGAGGAGCATAGGCGAAGCAGCCATGAGGACACTACGGCTTACCATGTTAATAAGAAGAAGACTACCTTATTTTGTAGCTATTGCAAGCGAAGTGGACACACCATAAAGAAATGTTTCAAGAAGAAGCGGGAGGAGCCTAAGGATAAGCACACAATGTTTGCCTCTGCCAACGCAGCCTGCAGCCAGGACTCCCAGGACTTTATTTTGGACTCTGGATGTACTTCGCATATGAGCTCTGATAAGGACTTATTCAGGGAAACCCAAGGTAAACATACAACTGTTTTCATTGCTAACGGTCATAAACTTGTTAGTAAACATAGTGGTACAATCCCTTTAACTTCTAATGTAAGCCTAAATAATGTTCTTTATGTGCCAGACCTTACCAATAATTTATTATCAGTGTCAAAAATTACTGATAGGGAATATACTGTCATATTTACAAAGGATCAATGTCAAGTTTTTAAAGACTGTGAAATCACAGGCAACCAGGTTTTGACAGCTAGGAAAATTGATGGGTTGTATAAAGTGAAGGTGCAAGCGCGTCCTGTCTTTAAGGAGGAGCCTCTCAAGCCCATGCACAGGCAAGGGACAGAGAAGGCTCATGCAGCGTCTAATGCGTCGATGCAAACGTGGCATTCACGTTTGGGCCATTTATCAGAGAAAGGTATGCGTACACTGGGTGATGGGTTACACTGCATGAATTTTCGTTTTCAGGAACAGAACACGCATGGTAAGTGTGTGTCATGCCTGACTGGGATGATGCCTAAAGCACCGTTTCCTGTCAGCACCAGCCGTGCTACCCAACCAAACCAGCTCATCCACTCTGATGTTATCGGCCCGATGCAAGTTCGCTCATGGGGCAACGCACGCTACTTGCTAACCTTCACGGACGACTATTCAAGGAAAACATGGGGATACCTGATGAAAAATAAATCTGAGGTGAGTTCCCATTTTATTAATTTTCAAAACTTAGTTGAAAAACAGAAAGGTATGCCAATTAAAGTGCTTCGGACAGATAATGGTACTGAGTATGTCAATCATACACTCAGTAATTACCTTCAGAAGCACGGTATTATTCACCAGACCACTGTCCCCTACTCTAGCCAGCAAAATGGTAGATCAGAGATTGCGGGGAAAATCATTTTTAATAAGGCAAGGGCCATGCTACATGAGTCTGGCCTATGTAATCGCTACTGGGGAGAAAGCGTAATGTGCGCTATTTACTTGAAAAATAGATCTCCTACCAGAGCCTTAGCGGGTCAGATTCCTGAGCGCTTGTGGTCTGATTCTGAAATAGATGTCAGCCATTTACGCGTTTTCGGCTGTCTTGCTTATTCTTTGATTCCTAGTCAAAAGCGTCGTAAGCTAGACCCAAAAGCGAAAGCTTACATTTTTGTGGGATATGGTGAACATTGCAAAGGCTACCGTTTAAGTGATCCTTCAAATCCTTCTAAGGTCATACTTTCAAGGACAGTAACGTTTATAGAGGATAAGTTTCCTGGAAGATTTGACAGTTGTAAGCCAAGTTGTGGGAATGATTTTTATTTTTACAATAATGACATGATTATTGGCAATAAAAATAATTTAAAGTCAGATGACTCTAGTCAATCAATTTTAAATAATTTAAATTCAAATGAATCTAGTCATGAAAATATTTTAAATAATGAATTAATTGTAATTGATGATGAATTGAATTTAAATAATGAAGTCAATATTAATAATCAACAAGATGAATGTGACAAATCTGAGAAATCTAGCTCAACTAGCCCTCGTCTCATTTCAGATGCGGAATCGGTGACACCACCGGCTTGGTCTCCGTTGAGTGACCACTATTGTACTGGCGATGAAGGTGATGGTGACGCGAATGGTGATGAAGATTATGTGCCATCGGGCACTGAGTCTTCGCTTCCTCCGTCATCACTTGATAGTAATGATAAAGGTAATGAAGCAGGTGTTCCGCTGGACACTGGATCTTCTGTGCTGGAGTCTACTTCACCTGATATGGAGTCGATGTCGTCGGCTGTTCCCGACACATTTAACTCACGCGCTGTACGTAAAAATAGAGGTACCGTTCCTAGCAGATTTAATGATTATGATTTGTCCATGTTATCTACAATGTCTGACGGGTCATTGGATGAACCCTCATCATATGAGGAAGCTGTTAACTCTCCAGAAAAGGATAGCTGGTACGAGGCAATGCAATGTGAGTATAACTCTATGATCAAAAATAATGTTTGGACATTAGTCGATCGACCCAGGAATGAAAACATTGTAAAATGCAAATGGGTATTTAAAAAGAAATTAGACTCTTCTGGTAATAATTCTAAATTCAAGGCAAGACTGGTTGCTCGTGGCTTTAGTCAGAAAGAAGGTATAGACTACACTGATACTTTTTCACCAGTGGTAAGACACAGCACGTTAAGAATATTATTTTCTTTAGCAACAGAATTAGAACTTGAAATTGATCATATAGATGTTACTACAGCATTCTTAAATGGAGAATTAAATGAAAAGATTTTTATGGAACAACCAATAGGTTTTAAAAATAATGACAAAGTTTGTTTATTAAATAAGAGTATTTATGGATTGAAACAGGCAAGTAGAATGTGGAACGCTAGAATTCATTCTGTTTTGTCAAAGAATGGTTATATCCAAAGCCAATGTGAGCCTTGCATTTACACTAAGAAGACTAAAACAGAACATGTAATTATAGCTTTGTATGTTGACGACTTTTATATCTTTCACAATAACTGCATTAAAAATGTTTTGAAATTGTTACAAGATAATTTTGAAGTTCGCCATTTAGGAAAATTGAGAAATTGTTTAGGAATGAATGTTCATAGACAAAATGGCATAACTACATTAGATCAGTCCACATACATAAAGCGATTATTAGAAAAATTTAATATGTCAGATTGTAAAGCGGTTTCCACACCACTACAAGTTAATACAAAATTTATTAAGTCTGATAAGACTTGTTTAAGCGATGCTGCTTATAATTATAGGCAATTATTAGGCAGTTTGATGTATTTAAGTGTATGTACAAGACCTGATATATCATTTGCTTGCAGCCAGCTAAGCATGTTTTCTAATTGTTTTGATGAAAATCATTGGCGCGCTGCAAAACGTGTTTTGCGTTATTTATCAGGTACAGTCAACTACAGACTGTACTTTACTAAAAGCAATAGTTTTGACATCAATGCTTACACAGACGCAGACTGGGCAAACGATATATCTGACCGTAGATCTTACACTGGGTTTGTCATAAAGATAGGCAATAATGTTGTCAACTGGGAGGCCAGAAAGCAACGATGCGTAGCTCTTTCAAGTTGTGAATCTGAGTATATTGCTATTGCTGACGTATGCAAAGACATTTGCTTTGTTAAAAATTTCATTATTGAAATTCTAAACAAAATTTGTAATGTAATTGTTTACAATGATAGTCAAAGCGCACAAAAGTTGCTTCTTATAAAAGATCACTCTCATAAAAGAACCAAACACATAGACTTAAGATACCACTTTGTCAAAGACTTGGTTCAAAACAAATACCTAAGTGTTAAGTATTTGCAAACGGATCGCATGATAGCAGATGTACTTACAAAGCCATTATGCGCTGAAAAACATAACACCTTTGTTAGAGCCTTAAATCTCAAACCAACTGTACTGTAATGTTAATGTTATGTAAAATAATTATTTATTGAATGCCTATATGTAATGCTAATGCTCTATTTGCCTTATTTCAACATTTTATTTTATAGCATGATGTATTTTGAATGTTTATGCATGCTATTATGCTCTATCATAATAGGCCATTGCTCTTTATGTTTGTATAGAGCCGTGTTTGTCATTATTAAGGATATAATCCAATGTGCAGTGTAAGGAGGAGTGTCGGAATGTGTGTACACCCCACATTGTCTATAGCTAGTTAATCTATGATACTCTATGATTTTTTACTTATAACTGTCATCTGTCACTTCCGTCTAGACCCTACAACTGGCAAACATGGCTTAATTATATATTTAATTATAATCGACATTAATCTTTAAGTTTTACATCTATAATGTGACAACTGCTTCTGTTTTTATTATGTGATATAATAAAGAAGGAAACTACGGCTGGATTTGTGCGGTTTTATTTGCAATTCATCTTTACATGTAAGTATCGCTAATCCCGTGGGACGTGTACCGTTGCGTAGTTGCTCTACAACACTCACGGATCAAAAGTTAGAGGGGGAACACTTTTTTTTTATTCTAGAGCGGCTTGCCCAGCGTAACGATAATGCGCAATAGGTACCTGCCAAGGCGTCCATAGGCATAAGCGTAATAGAAAGGGCCTATTCCTAGCAGTAAACTGTAAAGATAATGGTGATGATGCCTACTGTTAAAAAATTAGACGTGAATAATCACTATCTCGTTTTCCAGCTAATACTGCTAAACTAGATGTCAATAAGTCTTAGGAAAATGTCCCGAAGGAACATTTTTAGATCGTTTAATTACGCATGTACGTACCTAAGTACGTCGTACGCATGGTCGCAGGAACTACGAACGAACTATACCTACTCATACGAGTATTTCTCGTATTTCCCTAATATTTAATTATTTTGGAAGATAAAATGCATTAAAAGTGGAATAAAACTAAGTTTTATGACTTTCCTTTTCATTTATTTATTAAATAATAATGGCCTAGACAATTATGACTTATTCAAGTTATTTTGCAATTAACATTCTATATGGCTATAATAATAATTGTCTGTTATGATACAGGTGAATACCTAAATGTACTCAATGTAAGAATCTAAACTAAGTACTTTTATTACTCCTATGTTGAATAGAGGTGAAAAAAATATGTAAGCGTCGCCAAAGTCGACAAATTATAACTTCAGTAGGTACAATTTAATAAGTGTTCTGTCAACATTTGGCACGGAATACAAAAATCCACAGATAATCATCGTGACATGTCACTCATAACATGCCAATTTACACCTTAAAACAATCTCAATTGGTTAGTCTAAAATTTTAATATCACAATCAACTCAGATCATCTTATAATTAAACAATAATTAAAGTTAATCGATTAAATTAAATCAGGTCGTTACATAGGCCTCGAGTGCCTTATTAATAGCTTGCCCGTGTAAGGAGTCTTGTCGTGAAGTAATTAAAGTTATCTTCTTCCGTAACCTGAAATGAAACAAGTAACGAATTAGTAATTACTTGTATTAGGCACATAATTCATTCATTATGTAGTAGGTCCATATAGTAGATTATACACCAAGGCGATAAAGCACTGTTTTATGTCACAGGCGCGACATTGAATCCTGAACGTAACGAAGGATTCCCAGATATAGATTTAAGACTTAGCCCTGAGTGCAGTGAAGGTTTCAAGCGCCCAAGACAAAAACAGTTTTATTCCCGAGGTATACAATGTGCCCATGAGGAAAGGGAAAAAATTCAACAGCGAATTTCTGACCAAATTCGAAGTTAAAAATGTCATATGAAGTTTTCTGGCTTCAGTCTATTTTAAGAGAAAATTAGATTTTTTTTAAAACCGTTTTAGACCGTTACGCAATGGAAGGAAACGATTTTGTCACCATGTTGTCTTAGTCTTGTCACACTTAATTGACAGACATCAAATGAACAAAAATATCTTTAATTACCTAGCAAATGTAAAAAAATATATTTAAAGTGCTTTTTTGGAATAGTTTGATTAATAAAATCCCTTTTTTGTGTATTAAGACATTCAAAACATAAAAAAAACGAAAAATATTTTTTTTTTGCAGATTCGACCAA
Source organism: Thaumatotibia leucotreta (assembly GCA_025490895.1). Classification (NCBI taxonomy): domain Eukaryota; kingdom Metazoa; phylum Arthropoda; class Insecta; order Lepidoptera; family Tortricidae; genus Thaumatotibia; species Thaumatotibia leucotreta. Next base: position 34,595 of record JALPQI010011789.1, read on the forward strand.
AACTCATTTAACATTTTTTGCTTCTTTTAGTCTCAGGAATATGCTGTTAGAATTTTTCCCTTTCCTCGTGGGCACCTTGTATACTCTACTTTTCTCACCTTATGCGAGACAATAAAAAACAGGCTTCAGGCTTAGTAATACTTAGTAGATAATATTTATTGCAGCAAATTAATAGTGTTGAAATTAAATTATAAAAAAATGGATACCGCAAATTGATTTTGGCGGCATAGCCTACATGACTTAACAAATGACTACACTGATTTAACAAATGAAGATTGTGCTAATCTCGTTGGCCGCAACTTCGGTTTTTGAAAATCGAGTTGACCATGCCCGGCGCGGCGCCCGGTTTTATTTTGTACTTTTAAAAATATTTAGGATACTACTACTCCTTGTGATTTTTTTTCACATGCTATTTTTTTACAAGAGTAGGTAATTAAAATAATAATTTTATTGATTTTACCGGGTAAATAATGAATTCAATACTAACCTCCTTTAGTAGGAAATCCGGCAGAAGCATGAGCGCTGGCGGAACTGCTCGCGAAGCTGCCACCCTGGCTGTACGCCCCGCTGTTGGCTCCAGCGAGGCTCTTGGCAGACGCGACAGCCCCACTGTTGCTCAGCGCGTAGTTTCCATATGGGCTGCCGACATTGCCTCCACTGCCACCACAGCCTCCGTCACATCCGCCATGTGCACTATTGCCTTGATTGCTCCCAGAATTCAAAGCACCAGCAACGGCACCAGCAGCGGCACCGGCAGCGGCATGTGCTCCAGCACCTGCCTGTGATCCACTTCCTCCTCCATTCGAGGAACTATATGGCAAATGATTGCTACCTCCTGTTGTTCCCGAATTAAGGCTATTGCTATTTTCGTTATTACCGAAGCTACCAGCCTGAAGGCCATTATGAGAAACGCCTGGCTTGCTTCCGAGCTTTCCATCGTCATAAGGTTTCAGTAGTCCCGGTGGACCGCCAAATCCACCTGAGTACGCAATAGCGTTGGCACTGGCAGACGCGCTCGCACCCGCAGAAGCTCCGGCTATACCCTTATGAAGCCCAGCCCCATATGAAGGGGACGATGGGCTCGGTTGAGATCCACAATTTCCCGAAGTACATGAAGGTTTGTTGTAGTAATTTGAGGTTGGAGACGTAGGGGCTACTCCGTTTGTAGTGGACGGGAATGCACTAGTACTAGGGACCGCAGGTTGACTTGTTGGATTATGCCCGGTCGGGTAAGCGGGTTTAGAAGGTAGTGAGTAATCGTTAGGTTTTAAGATTCCTGAAGGAGCGCCAAAACCACCGGTATAGGAAGGTAATTTATCTCCAGAAGAGGGATATATTCCGCTAGCTGGTTTAGAAACACCCAAAGATCCTGCTCCAGCATTAGCGCCAGCCGCACTGCCGTAATGACCCGAATTAGAAGGTGAAGTAAATGGTGGAGTATACGTTATACTTGGTTTGGTAATTGTACCAGGATTGGGCTGAGCGGAAGAACCGGCACAGTTAGGAGTTCCACAGCTGGTGGGAGCAGTTGCACCTGCTGATGGGAATGAAGGTGATGTTCCTTGCGAATAACTCGGAAATTTTGATCCTGGATAAGTGCTAGATCCCGTGGATGTGGGTGCTGATGAGGGAAAACTTCCACAATTGCCGTTAGCACAGTTACCACTAGGACCTAAAGACGTTGGTGAATAACCAGGGGCTTGAGAGCCTGGGTAGGATCCTGTAGTACTAGGGGCAGATGAAGGATAGGAGCCACAAATTCCACCTGCACAATTACCACTTGGACCTGATGCCGTAAGCGAATAACCAGGTGCTTTAGATCCTGGATAAGATCCTGCAGCACTAGGAGCGGAAGAAGGATAGGTACCACAGTTTCCGTTGGCACAGTTCCCATTGATACCTGATGATGAAGGTGAATAGCTAGTTGGTTTGGCACCAGCAAAAGGACCCGTGGCACTTGGGGCAGAAGAAGGATATGTCCCGCAGTTTCCGTTGGCACAGTTACTACCTGGAGCTGAGGGTGTGGGTGAATAACTAGTTGGTTTGGCACCTGCAAACGGTCCCGTGGCACTTGGGGCAGAAGAAGGATATGTCCCGCAGTTTCCATTGGCACAATTACTACCTGGAGCTGAGGGTGTAGGTGAATAACTTGTTGGTTTCGAAACTGGAAACGATCCCGCAGTGCTCGGAGCAGATGAAGGATAACTTCCGCAGTTGCCATTAGCACAGTTACTATTAGGAGCTGTTGGCGTAGGCGAATGACCTAAGCCTGTGGAGCCAGGATACGATCCTGCGATACTAGGGGCGGAAGAAGGATTACTGCCACAATTTCCATTTGCACAATTAGCACTAGGTGTTTGTGAATAGCTTGGGGCTTTGGCACCTGCATAAGATCCTGCCGAGCTCGTGGCAGATGTTGGATAGCTACCACAGTTACCGTTGGCACAATTTCCATTAGACCCCGAAGGCGTTGAATAAGATCCGGTAAGACTGGGGGCAGATGATGGATGGCTACCACAATTTCCGTTAGCGCAACCACCACTAGGACCGGAAGGAGACTGTAAGTGAGGCGAGGTCGACAATGAATTCGAGCCAGGAAAAGCTCCAGTAGAAACAGATGCACTAGTCGGGTAACTAGTGCCGGGTGTCGGTGAATAGCCGGGGGCTGTGGAACCTGGGTAAGCTCCGGTTGGACTAGGAGCAGAAGAGGGGTAAGTACCACAATTTCCAGATGCACAGTTTCCTTCCTTTGGGAAATTCGGCCCTAAGTAATTTATAGAATAAGAATCACCGTTAGCGGGATTATACGCTCCATCTGGATTTTTGGCATCACACTTTCCGGAAGAGCACTGACTATCTTTTCCATTGGCTGAAGGGGCATTTTGTAAAGCGTAATTCAATGGCAAACGTCCAGTTCCCGGATTGGGGTATTCTTTCGGCGCCGTCAGATCTGTAGCTGGCATGTTTGCATTACCATGTGAGTATGATGGGTTTGTTGAAGACGACCCACAGTTTCCATTGGAGCAGCCAAATGGTTGATAGCTGTCGGCTGCCTTGTCATACTGCGAGCCTTGTTGATTCGCGGTGGTTTTTGAACCCCCTGTACCGGCCGCATTTACTTGAATGTCGTTGTTTCCCTCGTCATCTGGTCCATCGTTTGTAGAAGGAGTGTCGCATTTGCCTGAGGTGCATTTGACAGCATCGCCGCAGTTAGGCCCTTGTTGACAGTCTGAGAGTTTTCCTGAACACGCGCCACTGGAGCACGGGACACCATTAGGCGAATACGCACCGGCGATAGCCCCAGCTCCTGCAATGGCCCCCGCGTTAGCACCACTGAATGCTGGAAAACCGTTTCCTGGTTGACCGTCTGTACTTTTCTGGCACCCTCCAGATGTGCACCCTGCACCTCCCGGGCCAAAGGAACCGCTGCCACTGTAGCTGAACGAACTTGAACTGGAACTAGCACTCGATGAGGCAGAGCTGGAGGACGAGGATTTGGAGAAGCTTCCCGAAAACCCGCCACCCGCGGGGATAACGCCAGCCCCACTGAAAGCGCCGGCTAGCGCTGCTGCACCAGCTAAAAAAAATAAACAGTGTCATTAATAACAATACATAAGTACACAATAGACGACGACAATGTTAATGCTAATGTACAAGCAATGTACAGTTAATTTATGAATAATGTGAGACTCCTAAACACCATTCAATTATTTACATCTATTACTGTTTATTAGACACAAGAACGGCTTACACCAATTACACTTGCTTTGCTACATCTAGTATCCAGTTATTCAAATTAGAAGCCGGTCTGCTAGAAACAATTATAAAATGTAGACGGCTTAATTGGATAATTGATCAAAATTAACGAATAATTATGCGAATTAAACTTCTATCTAAACTTCTGTAACTAATATCTAGTTCTTCTTATATAAATAATACGTACAGAAAGACGCTTACCTTTAGCCCCAGCACCGCCCTTAACGCCATAACTATTATAAGGACTCGATGCCACTACACCCACGAAGGTCAACACTAAGGCACACTTAAGCTCCATCTCCGTGAAGCCTCGCGATTACAATGTAGCTCTATCACGGATACTTGCCTTTATAAAGCGATACACAAATAGCCAGCCGTCCATTATATATAGCAAAAAACCAGTCGGCGTTTACCGCGAATCAAAATGTTGACTTCATGTTTGTTTCCCGCATTCATTAGAAGCTCCGTCCCGCAGTGCATGGTAATTGGGTGCCAGGGTACTCCACTTCAAATTTTATTACGTAAGTAACGTACGTACCTTACGTGTATTAACATATGAACTTGATACCGTAGCGGATATTCTACTGGAATTTACAAGTGAGTGCCATCCTCGTACCTGTTACTGTTTTTAAGCAGGTACCTATTTTTTTTAAGTGTTAGCAGGAAAATACATTGACGTTATTGTGGTTATCTTTGAAGAAGATTTTGCGTTTTATAAAAAAAAGGATAATTCAAATGTAAATATCTATAAATGTAATCAGGGAGCCTAACGAGATTGAGACATAAGTAATCGATATTACAGAAATTGTTTCGTCGAAATTTCTCCTCCTTTCCTCTTTTTTTCTGTTTAGGTATCTAAGTATTACTTTTTAATTTATAATGGTTTAGTTAGAGTTTAGGCATAAGGTAAGTTTAGCGCGTCCATTTTTTAAGGAACCGGTATTGTTGTTGATTAGTTTAGTTAGTATTAAACGAATCATCAAACCATCGTCAGGGTTTTGCCCAATAATAAAATAATTTAGTATTAAGAATTTCATACTGGCGCTTCTGGGTTTATAAGTAGTGAGTCTGGGATAACTCGCCCACCCTAAAATTATAAACTTCATGATTTGTTGGACTTGCAGTTAAAAAATTAGTAAGTACATTTATTGGATCCGGTAATGTCCTTAATTTACGTTCAAAAAGAGTGATAAAGAGAAGGCAATATGAATATCATATTCTTCAGTGTGGTTCAGGAAATGCTATCCTCCTAAATCTAAAGCAAAGCTACACTGGCATAGTAGAGAAAACTAATAAATAAATAAATAAAATAACTACCGCGATTAACAAACACTAACTCTTAAGAGTGTTGTGTAGGTACGTACAGTGGCATTCAGAATTGCATGGACGATTTATGAATGAATTCATTCATAAACTGTCCATGCAATTTTGAACCCGACTGTATCTGCCCGTGAATGAGGATGCCAAAGATGGAGAAAGCAGTGTGTTGACGATGTCACTTGTCCCTTTAGCTATATTAAACAAAGTAAATCCTCCTTTAGGTATCAAGGGTCGGTAACGCGCTTGTAACTTGTAACACTTCTGGTGACGTTCATTAGGCTACGGTAGCTTCTTTCCCATGTCGTGTTATAAACAAAATCAAACACGGGAAAAAACATTTTATTTCTAGATACTCGCAAAACTTTTTTCTTTTGTCTAATCCTGTCTGGGACGGTCACATATTCAACAATTTACCAACGCCTTATTGACTGAATCGAGAACATTACGATACAAATGCGAAAAAAATTAAGTTCGAAGGGATTGGAGATAAATTAAATAACGACCGAAGGGAGTGCTTTAAATCGACACAAGTTACGAATTTCCTTTTCGCACGATTACACGTACGACGTTTTTCAGTAGGTACATATGGCACTCCGAAGATTTCAACCTGGCATAAATAGTACTGTCAAATCGTACATTAAACTCGCAAAACATGTAGTAAAGCTGCATTTTTGGTATGTTATTTAGACACCATAGGGCAGTATAAAACCACATTTTGCAAGCAAAAAAAAGTTGTGCTAGCTGCGTTATACGTGAAAGACTGTGGAATTTACTGTCTATTTTTAGTTTCTGATTTTTATAAAAAAAGCCTTACGTTTTTTGACAATATGTATCAGGTAACGTTTAAAGATGAATGAATTAGTAATAAGATGAGATAAAATGCATTACCGTAGGTCTTATAGTTTCAGAGATTCGAGACTTCCAATAGTACCCTGTTTTGTAAACGAGATAAAATGTTGAGTTTTGCTAACGTTTTTGGTTTAATATTGCCTTACCTAATTATGCTACGAAAAACATGAAATAATTATCTTATAGCGCAATTAATATTCTTTCATATAAGGGTAAAATCAGGTCAGTAAACTTTGTAATTGAAACTAAAAACGCGAAATTCAAAAAGCAGGAGGTCCGCTATCTAAGTTTTTCATACAAATGGCAAGTCGTGTTGCAAAGCTGCAATTTTTGTATATTATATAGGCTCTATAGGGATGTACGAAAATGTATATTACAAGTTAAAAAAAAAGGATTTAGGTATAGGACGTAAAAAACTGAAAAAAAACGGTCTTTTTCTAGTTTTTAACGTTTCACTAAAAAACTATAACTTTTTAATACTAATTGCAATAAAACTATGAAAGAATATTAAATTTGAAAAAATTTGAGCTACCTTGCATTACCCTAAATTATATGGATTTAGAGATACGACATTTCAAAATGTGCCCTTCATTAAGTTAAGAAAATAAATGCATGTTTTGAAGCCTCGTATACCCCCAACTATAAGACTTACAGTAATTGTTATCGGCTCAATTTGTTCAAAATTTAATGTAGTTATTATCTACAATTACTTTTTTTTCTTAGCGCGAACGTTTGGCCAATATTTAGTAAATAGCTTTAACGTATCCTAAAATTTGTTTATGTTTTGATAAAAGGGCACTATATGAAATGTCGTATCTCAAAATATACAGGGTTGGGCGGATTAAGTGTCCTATTGAAAAACATTCGTTTATCTATTGAAATGTAACTGCTTTTCATACTCTGTATGTCATTTTAAATCGTCGATTTAATCAGCTTCATGGATTCCGAAACTCATTCTCATAACATTTAGTTGTATATATTTTTAAGAAAAAATGTAAAAAGCGGTGTTGTTGGATAATGGTGCAGCGAGCATTAAAAATCGGGCGACATTATCAACTGACCATAAAAGTAAATATCAACGTATGTTTTAATACTGCACACCATCAATCGTTTCAGGGAGTCCTCTGCTTCCAAAATCAAGCTGAAATTGGGTAAGCTTTAAATGATTTGAGTCAGCAAAGTACCAAAGCACCCGTGGGCATTTTTTACGAAAATGTGTCTCTTATTATACAGGGTGTTTTTTTTTTCGACCGTTCAAATTCTACGCAGTGAATGTGTAGGTCATACTGACCAACTTTTACTATGGGGACAAAGTCGAAATCGCGAAAAAAAAATCAGCTGTTTCATACATTTCGGCCGGCGTAATGCCGCCAATTTGTATGAAACAGCTGATTTTTTTTTCGCGATTTCGACGTTGTCCCCATAGTAAATGTTGGTGAGTATGACCTACACATTCACTACGTAGAATTTGAACGGTCGAAAAAAAAACACCCTGTATATAATCTTCGATAAAATTATTAAATTGAGAGGGGTTAATATTTTGCGCACTGCAAAATAATCACAAAATGTGAGGCCCTTATAAAACAGATAATTTATATATGTGCCCTCTCTCTTTAAAAAATATTAGAGTTAAATACAAAAAGTCGAATAGGCGGCACGATGGTCATTTTTCAAAGAAAATGCCTTTTCATTGCAAGAGTTTGGTAAATGCCAGATTGATTATGGGTACAGTGTTTTATTAAGAACTAGAAAGGAAGGTATTTTAGTTATAAATTTATTCCAAAGAGTTAATCAATCAGGGTACAATATGATAAGAAGAAATACCAAGTTATAGCCAAAATTATGAGGCTGATATTTACCTAGCAAAGTACGTTAAATCTTTAGATAACTGAAATGCTATAAACATTTCCATATACAAATCAATGCAGAGTTTTATTGAGACGAGTTTAGGCTAAGATTCAAGTTTGTACTAGGGTTAGATAACCTAATATGACATCACATGGCAGATAAGGTAGTGCGTGCCGGATGAAATTCCTTACACGACATAATGCTTAAAATAATACATGTTAAAGGGGAGCTTATCAAATTTATCAATTGCTGCGGTAAAATATAGAATGTTTCTGATATAAATAACACCAAGATTCGTAATATTGTTTTGTTTTTAAACTTTTATACCACTTTTTAACTAGGACACTTAATCCGTCCAACCCTGTATATAACTTACGGTGATGCAACGTAGCTCAAATCCTTTCAAATTTAATGTTCTTTCTTAGTTTTATAGCAATCAGTATCAAAAAGGTAATAGATTTTTAGTTAAACGTCAAAAACTAAAAAAAGTGCGAATTTTTTTCAGTTTTTTACGTCCTATGCCCAAATTATTTTTTGTTTTTCTTTTAATATGCATTTTCGTATATATCTATAAGGCCTTTACAATATACCAAAATTGCAGCTTTGCAACTCTACTTGCGATTTGTATGAAAAACTTGGATAGCGGGCCTCCTGCCTTTGGAATTTCGGGTAAGTTTATACTTTCAACTACAAAGTTCACTGACCTGTACTGACCTTAAATTAAAGAATATTAAGTGCGCTATAAGGTCATTATTGCATGTTTTTCGTAGCATAATTAGGTGAGGCGATATTAAGTCGAAAACGTTAGCAAAACACAAAATTTTATCTAGTTTACAAAAAGGGGTACTTTTTAAAGTCTCGAATCTCTGAAACTATAAGACTTACGGTAATGCATGTTAGCTCAACTTGTTGGAAATTTATTAGTCTTTAAACGTTTATTTACATATGATATCAAAAAACATAAGGTTTTTTAAATAAATAAATAAATTCGTAAGTTTCGCAGTTTTTCACGTACTACCCAGCTAGCACAACTTTTTTTTGCTTGCAAAATATGGTTTTATACTGTCCTATGGTGTCTAAACAACATACCAAAAATGCAGCGCTACTACTTGATTTGCGAGTTTAGGGTAAAATTATGTACGATTTGACCGTACTAAAAATGAACTACTTCTCGCACTAGCGCGTAAAAAAATCACCATCAGTACCTACTGAAAAAAAAAATTCCAGTCCAAGGGTTTGATTACGTAATAATGATCAATTTAGCTGTTTAGCCTGTTCATGAAAACCGACGCCATGTTTAAAAAAAATATTACTTACCGGCCTAGGCCGTTAAATTCGTATGAAAATCCTTTACTATTATCTCGAGGTCATTCGCCTGCAACGTCATACTTTAAAGCCTATTATGACGAACATAATGACAACATTTCATTGCATGTTTGAGAAAATTCAATTAGAGCCAATTTGAGTTTTCAATTGTTTGATATTTGAACTCTATCTGCTTTGGTAGTTACGCGGTATTGCAGTATCCCCGACGATATCTCACGTGCCTTCATTTGCCGAAAAACTCTATTATCATTGTTATCACTGATTGCAGATTGGAAATTTTTGGCATAATGTACCATCTTTTTGGGCCGCTAAGTATTTATTTTGCTCTTGATAGAGACGAAAGCATTAGTTTCATTCCTCGGTTAATTAAAAATAAAGGGGCCTAACGTACCCACATAAATAACGATGGGGGATCATGTTAAAATAATAATTTCTTATAGTACTAATTAATAAATGTAGTCATAAAGATTAATGAATACAGAAAAATCATTTTAAAAACATGAATCAGATAATATAATTTTTACCTATTATGTAAATGAATAGGTACCTAAGTTTAATAACTTCCAATGGCTATCGATTAAAACAAAGGTAGGTACAGAAGAGCGTAGCCGCCATGATCTCGTGCTGCTACGGGCAAATTGTCTATTAACTACAGTGATTAAAAAGTAGGTAGTGTTGATGGGTGAATATCTGAGCGATTCATTTTGGCATCATTTTTGCCGAAGTTTCTATTCGTTACAATGTGCTACTGTGTAATTTGAAGGATGCACGGTACCTAATACAAATGACGAAGTATACCAGACGTTTAGAAACTTCGGCAAAATTAATGCCACCAAAATTAGGCGGCTCAAACGCTCAGATATGATATTCACCCAGATCCGGTTAAGGGCCCATTCAGCATCGTATTCTGATCCGGTAATTTTGCATTGGGCCAGTCGTCGAATAGGTCAACCGTACATTTTTTCTGTTAAGTTTTCCCTATATAGGCCTAAGTATATAATGTGTTAATCTAATGCGATAAATTTAGGTCTAGCATTAATTCCTATAATTATTACAGTATTTTATACACAATCGTGTTATAAATTCAAGGATCGGACAAACGCCCGTCATTATGAAAACATAACCCTGTTCCTTAAAGTAGACTTCCTTATCTTATGATGTTAACATATTTTATTTTATAAGAGATTTTTTTTTTTAATAACACTATCACCAAGTATGTGTTTTGGACCGTAACTCCACTACTTGTACACACTATGATTGTGAATTTGTGATCCATAAACGATTTAGAATTTTTGATATTAAAATTGGATGCATTGAGTGTATAATATCTTCTTCGGTTACCGCGATAATTATTCATGTAATAAAACTATTTAAACGGATTACGTATATCGCGTATATTAATAAATTTTACTTAAATCGTCTATTGGTCACAATCATGATATGTACAACTTCTACATTGTTAGATACTTACATTACTTACTTAGGTAGATACTTTGTGCTTGTTATATGATGAAGATAAAGTGTAACTAAAGTGAAATAAAAGCAAATTATGAATCATGACTTTTTATTTTTAACAAATGGATAATAAAATAAAAACATATGTGAATGTGAACAGACATTAATTTAATCTATACTGCAGTTACAGCAATAATAGGACTACTACTAAATAGGACTTTAGATTAAGTTAATATGTATCAACCTGGATAATAAACGATGTTAAGTTTTGCTTGTACAATAGTAAATAAGAGCAAACGTGACTTTAACCTGGTTTATACATATTAACATAATAAAATACAAGGTACCAAAGACTGGTAATCACAAAAGTAATGCAATTACAATAATTTACAGAAATAGAGCAATTGCAACAATCAGCCAATAGTAATACAAACAGCAATATAATAAGGCAGAACCATACCTGTTCTTACTCGCCACCTCGATCAAAAAACTAACTGCTCCCAACCCAACTGTTCCCTCACCTTTTATATCATACACAACAAAAGACAATTTGGTACAGTGTCAGTAAAACTTATTTTTATATGTATTTTAACAATATTTCATAATCAACGTTATTGTTGTGTTACAAAATACACTGAATACGTTTTAGCCTACTTTTGTTATATTCCGATATCATTACAACAAATTAATACATAATCGAACATAAATTAACGCTAAATCGGAATAGTACCAATCTGAAAGCAAAGTCATTCTTAGTACTATTTTAGTATTAAGTATCATTTTAAAAATAAATTAATGCTTAGAATTATTTAAATTGAACAGTCAAATTTCAGAAACTATTTAATTAAAGATACACATACTATTTATATAACCGTACGGTAAAATGAGTCTGCGTATTATATTGATTCGGAATGTTGAATTAAAAAACTGCTACCCACATTAATCATAACATAACACAAAATCATCGGTACCGTAAAGTTCTTGCTATTAGTAATAATAATCTATCATGCTAGTGTTAAAAAATATCTTATTAAATTAAATATGTTAACGTCATAATCATAAGATAAGTAAGTCTCTACAGGGTTATGTTTTCAAATTGACGGGCGTTCCAATCCTTGGTTATAATAGAGAGCTTTTCAGTCGAGTATAGTGTTTAGGCCACAAAGCTTGCGGAGCTGCCTAAACCATAGTAAAACAGCGTAGTCAATTTTCCTTTGTAAATAGGTTTATTTTATACATACCTACCTAGGTACGGTACCTACATCATACGCCACACCACACACCATTTGTAGGTATGTAGGTACTTGCGAGCACAACGAGCGGTCGAATCCGCTTCATCTTTATCCTATCCTTCCTGGTAGGGATTCCTTCCTGATAGCAGTGATAGCTTTTACAGACGAAAACGATGCTACAGTCAAAATACGGCATACAAGTACCTGGATACTGCATAGATTATCATTTTAGATTACCGCCGCGTCATTGGCATAAATTACAGACAAACAATCGGTCCTTCCTACAACATCCATATATGCATGAATGTAAAATTAAACAAGATGACATCAACGCGCAGTCATCTGGAGCTTTGTAAAATGTGATCTCGATGGCAATGGCAATGGGGGAAAACTAAATGACTACGTAACCGTTCGAAATATGTAATTCGGCCTTCTTTAATGATATCAATGACATTGCGATTTGTGACCAAACACCCTTTAGTAATGTAGATATATATTTATACCAAACGGGCGAAGGCTCATTCTATCCCCACTGTACGAAATTCGTTCGCTACTCAAAACTTAATTCGTCGAAATTCGTTGATTTGTGTGGGGGATAGAATTCGCTCGTTTGGTGTAAACCCTACCCTTACATACAAACGCCGCGTGGTGACGACAGTAAGAATACATTTGTCACCACCCGAACTCTTCCCGTGGGTGTCGTAAAAGAAGAAGAAGAAGTGTCACAGACCATTCATTAATTATACGATTATAGATTGATGAAATGATGATGGGCAGCACCGTCATCTCAACATAATGGGCACATTACTGAGATCGCCAACCCGCTTGCCCAGCGTAGTGATTATTCCTGATGCGTTCACGCATAATTAGTGGGAGAGGCCTACGTCCAGCAGTGGACTGAGACAGGCTGATGATGATATTTCTAACATTAGCACGATTTATACAACAAAAATGGAATATGAAGCAACGGAAAGAATAGAGTAAGTACTTATATACTCTGACGGCCTACCCTGAACAAAGGAAACCGTAGTAGGTAAATTTCGAGCATCTGAGCATCTGGCGAAGACCTTCAGCCACAAAAGGATGACAATATTTTTTCTACTTTTTACTAACATTAATTTCAAATCAGGTAGGGTAAATTGCTAGTAACTGGCCGCTCTCCAGTAACTGGCCACATCATACAAAAATTAACTCTATGTTGTTATAGTTACGAGTAGAATTCATTTTAAAACGATGTGTCAGTCAATGTCAATCGCTCTCTCTCTCTCTTCCAAAATGAATTCCATTTATAAGCACATAGAGTTAATTTTATATAGTGTCCAGTTACTAGCAATTTACCCTATTATATCATTAAATTTATTAAAATATATGTTAGATAAGCTTAGTTTCAGAACACATTTAATGGCCATGTTAAGAGCTGTCAAAGTCGAATACCGCCACTGTTCAGATCCGTGGCGACGAGGCCAAGTGATAGTACAGTCATAAACTGCATCAGTTAAATTGATATGTATTAGTCATAGTTCAACTCGAATGTTAACATTTAGCATTCCGAGTCACCCGCGCGGTAGATACACTCGTAAGCCGTGCGATCTGCAGCAGCGCATACGGGCCATTCGCGTAACTTTTTTTTTACATCAGCAGTATTATTCACTAAGCAAACCGCCTTGCTATCAGCGCTGTGTCAGCGCTGCGGCAGCGTCGAGCTTAAAAATGGTATTCACTAATGCACTTTAAACGACATTAGCGCTCGGCGACGAATGCGGCGTGAGCTGGAACTACACTGCGTCGAGAGTTACCGCCTACAGTTCGACGAGCTGTTCTACGTTAGTGAATACCGTTTTTCGCAGCGCTGCGCTCGACGTCGTAGTGAAGGCTGTCTCGTCGTCGAGCTCGTTGATGAACGCAGCGTCGAATGTGTGAATAAGAGAATAGCATAGCAGTAGCCCTACCATGAGCTGCGGCTACGTTATTAATGCGCGTTTACTTTCTATCCATCTCTCTCGTACTTTCGTATTGGCGCGAGCGAGCCGGATAGAAAATAAAGGGCGTTAATAACGCCGCGGCAGCTCATGGTACGGCTGCAATGCATAGGTAAATACAGTTCATAGATTACGAGTATATCACACCCGCTCCAAAAGGGAAGCTCTTAGATTAGAATTCTAAATATCACGCTTAATGGTACTACCCAGCGAGATGTGAGTAGATAGATACGTCCCGCTGCAGAGTTCCCACAAATGACTTGAGCATGAGTTTCACCGAAACGTCATCTTCATCATATGTAATTCAAACTTACCCTTCACGAATCATCCTATACGTTCATACCTATAGGATTGAATAATCTTACGAAAGCGTGTATTTCTTACCTTGTTATTCCTGCATCAGAATACATTACCTTTGTTTCGCAAAATAGTCCCCGCGCGAAGTCTGTGCATCCTAGTTTTCGTAGACAGTGTCAGCCGCGGCGCGGGCGCCGTGCGGCTGTGGCTTCAGAGCGTGACAAAGCTAAGCAATTCGTCTAGAACTATATTCCCAGAGCTTACAAAATGCTCGAGTGTCCAACTTAGGCGGACTATTGTATGTTTTTTGATAATAAAATACTCCATAGAATTGTACCCTCACTTGTTTTTCTTCAGAACTCAGTAGAAACCATGAATTGTAGGTAGGTATGTAGCGTCATTCCGTGACAGTAACTGCTTATTTCATACAATACATATTTAAGACCCTAATGCATACTAAGCTATATAATGGAATTAAAATATTAACTCTATATTTTGACATTATTAGGTAGTAGGTCCTAGTCTGATATTGTTTCAAGCAATGTAAATACTAGAATTCGGCTTACAAATACTGATGATAATCGAATAATATCACCAGAAGTCTTCAGATTCCTCTACTTTATACACAAAAATACCCAGTTCGCCGGTATAAGTAGGTATAAGCTTTGAAATGGAATTCGAGATCAAAAATGTAAACAATCTATGACAATGACATGACATTACAAAGTCAATGTTAAAGTGACATTCCAGGGGTATGAAACGTTTTATATAGATTGCAGTTTTTAACACCTTTGTAAATTAACGTCGCATTTTGAGATTGGTTTTTTATTTTATTTTATGGTTTTACAGGTACTAAACCTAAGACAATGTTTTATGTGTAGATGTAGATACGCGAAAGTCAAAGTATGTTCGACACACAAAGTATCACAATCGTTAACATATTTTTGGATATGACAAT